>MJUT01016341.1:105133-121930 GCA_002080005.1 Gigantidas platifrons | reverse complement strand
TTTTTGTACCAGCTACCGTGCGCCTACTCTATTTGTGGACGAAAACAAATAGCTTTTTGTACCAGCTACCGTGCGCCTACTCTACTCGTGGACGAAAACAAATAGTTTTTTGTACCAGCTACCGTGCGCCTACTCTACTCATGGACAAAAACAAATATCTTTTTGTTCCAGTTACCGTGCGCCTACTCTACTCGTGGACGAAAACAAATAGCTTTTTGCACCAGCTACCAGGTGCCTACTCTTTTTCTAAATATACGAAAGAGGTTTTTTAATGTGCAGAGAGTATGGCGTTCCTCAAACATAGTACCTACTATAGCTCACAACCAAACTTTCTTTATTGCAACACGAAAATACCCTCTTCTCTGAAGCAGGACATTGGTTGAGTCCTGGAAATCTACTCATGGACCCCGCATAAAAGTTTGAAACAGAAATCATCAGTGATTGACAGCATAATACAGCCAAATCTTTCTTAAAGGGCACATATATAGTAAATGACTCTATATATGGCCGAGTCATTTTCACCATAATTGAATAATCCATACAACTTGAACCTGTATACCGGTATAAAGGCCATATGCTGATAAAGGGCGCATTGTCAGGTTCTTTTCAGTGCCATGTAAATAAGGTATGACTGTTTATAAACATTAAACAATTAATAAGAAAAACATTATGGATGTAAATGAACATGAGAGACTAGTTAATATTACACTTGAACATACATTAAGGTAGAGGAACAGTATTTTTATTGCTGTTCTACATTTGACAGTCACTGTAGCGTCTTTTTAATGAACAATTGCATCAATTGGCTGATTGATTTAGTGTTGGTTGACGTCATGTAAGCAGTGTTTACAAACAAGGTATAATATAAGTAGACCGGAGATCTTTGAACAATTAAATATTTTGATTTCCGCAAGGAAATAGAGATAGAAATAATATGGTAGAAAAAAAATGTTGCCTAGCAACAAGTTATTAACGACCACTCCTAACAATGAGCAGTATTGATTTATTAGATCTATTTATTAATGAAATTTACACTTTCTTATATAAAGTAGTTTTTTAATTAAAACTAAGGTTCTCCTCCCTCAGGCATATGTGACATTATGTTGATTTTGTCTAGTCTGTTTAGGCCCTGTAGTTTTATTGCTCCCAAACACTTTTAAATTATTTGGCTTTCCAATCTTTTGATTTCGAGCGTTAAAGAACCCAGTGTAATAGCTCACTATGAGCATTATGCTCATGATGAGTGGTCCATAAGAGACCTGTTGCACTGGCTAAATTATCCGTCCCTGCCCATCACCTTTCCTTGTTTCGAGTCACGTGGCGTTTAAATTTTTAAATGTTCTCGTCCTGAATATAGCTGAAAAATTGATCGCTGGACGTTAAACACCAATCAATCAATCAATCAATCCCATATCGCAAAAACTATGACATATTTCTTTCTTTCCGGAATTATAGGCATTCATGTTTTCAAAATTGATGAAATTTAGAATTGCGGTCTGTCGTTACGTTCGGCGAGATTAGCGTTTTACAGCTGCGAAATGTGAGATAAATGTTACATTTAATGAACTATTTTGTCGACAATCATCATCTATGTTTATCAAGAGTTCTTCTTAGTGGCTTTGTTGTTTACATCATGATTATTAGTGCTTATCACCACTTCGGTTAAAACAAACATTTTCATTAAATTCTAGCGGTTATTTTTATGTGTTAATGAAACTAGAGTAATTGAAAAAAAATATCCGCATGCTTTCTTTAATCATAGGTACGTCTTCTGTTCATAATATATCTACCTCTGATTTTCATTTATACAAGATTTAGTGAGTTGGATTCGGGAGAAAACTGTCATAAATGGACTTCATGTAAAACAAACATTTGCAAAGCTTTAACTGACGTCTTATGTAAGTAAAACACTGTCGTTTTGTAATACATTTACATAAATACGTCTAAATATTATTTAAACACCCTCTTGACTCTTCAAGTTAGATACATTTATATATTACTCAAGTGGTTATTCCACCAGGTATGAATTTCATCAAGCCAATGTTTCAAAGTTATTGACATCTACAAGTTTTGCAAACATTTTATACAATTTTGTTGTTTTCATATTATGATTTGATGAATTGAGAAGTCAGACATGTTTTGCTATCATTATTTCATAGAACGTTAAATGTAGATATATTTTTACGAGGGAATATGTGAAGTAAATTCCCCCTTGTGACGTTCAGAACTGCGTTTTTAGTGGAGGTCGTGTTGCTCGATCCTTAATTGTGGTGTTTTGTTTAGATCGTTGTTTTTGTTCTTTTTTGCTTTTCAACATTCTGTTGTCTGATCTTCTCAATTTACGGATTCTGCATACCTTTTTGGTATGTTCAAACTCTTCTTCACACCCAATTGTTTTGTGAGGTTTGTGATGTTTAAAGTTTTCTGTGTAGTGTTGTGGATCCTTGTTTGTCTTATGGTTTCTTTGAAGGACATTATATCGTCTGTCCTTCGACAATTCTGATTGATCTTTTGATATCTAAAGCTGTCCTTAAACTCCACCAGTGAAATTCATTCTAATATAGTTGTACTACAATTGTTGATGTTCAATGTAAAAACAATCTGTTAATCCCTTACTCTCTTAAGTTATAATTCAGTTTATAGAGTCTTTGTGTGTCATGACAAGTAAATCAGAGTAGCTATTACACTTTTATACATGATTTTATTGCAAATCATACTCGCAAATCCTTATAATAGTCTTTCCAATATATGTATTTTGCTTGTTTTACGCACTGTTTTTTTAATCATTGAATACTTAAACGAAAATAATTTCAATAAAAGGCAAAATGTCAGATTTTTAATATACGTTTTTTGTCTTTTCTTGTTTAGGTACCTTAATCAAGTTTCCGCTAGTGGGTAGAAACTTAAGCAATTCTGTGATACTCATAATAAAACCCTAACGTAACTGAGAATCTCGTTTGAGTTAATCTCGAATCCTTTAGTACATAGTAATTTAAAACTAATGAAAAATAAGATCATGTTCGCCGCGAGATACAGATCATATTACATAGAAACAGAGTCAATATTAAAGTTAGAAATTTCCAATAAAATCCAGAATATTAAAGAAATTACAAGAATGTCAACGTGTGTCTAAGACAAAGCAATAAAATATCCTAAAAATGATCAGCATTGTAACAATATCGTTTTAATAAGCCGTTGGCGTTATTTGTAAATACCACTACATATTAAAAAGCACTATCTTATGTTTCATGTGTTCTCTCTCTGTTTGGTTCAGGCTTATTGCTACTTATACTATGCTCTGCTTAAATATGTACAGTTTAATTGTCTCTTCAGTAGAAATCTTGCCTCTGGTGGACAAGACTTAATGACAGTGTTCAATAGATCAAATAAAATGTTCTTTGTGTATTACAGGATTAATTAGTGTATTTATTTTTATTTTATTTATTTTTTTTTTTGCTTTATGGTCAAAGACACTGCCTGTATGTTATTTTCATGTTTTCTTTTGCTTTGGTTGGTCAGTGTATTGTTTATTTCTTATTAAGACGATTTTTGTTATAGATTTTATTTACCAATACCCCCAAATAATATATAATGCACAAAACAATACATTGTATATTTTCCCCAATACATGCCTGTGATATTTTTCATACACAGCTAAAGTGTCACATATGATCATGAGTCTCATGGGTATCACGTTGCCTTTTGTTTTTGGTTGGTCAATGTATTTTTTATTTCTTCTTTTTCTTGAGACGATTGTTGTTATAGATTTTATTTACTAATATCCACAATAAGATATAATATACGAAGCAATACATTGCATATATTTTTCCAATAGACGCCTATATTTTCCGTACACGACTAAAGGAGTCACATATAATTTGCATGCGTGATACATTCGCTTGTGTAAGTATAAAAAAGATATTCTAATAAAAAATGTGTCCCTATTGAAAGAGGAAGGGGGTTTAATGTAAAGAAAACAAGGAATTTGTTAGATGCTGACCTATTTTGATTGTAGATTAAATGCACTATTTGTTTTCGCGCAATAATCCTCAAATTCAGCTATATCGCAGTAAACACACACCAACTACTACTGTTTTACCATTCCTCAAGACTAATATCGTTTTGAAATCTTCCCGTTTTGCCCAATGAATAAACGTTAAAGAATACCGAAGGGGCGATAAAAAAAGATCAATCCAGAGAAACTGGCAACATAGGGTTCACAAGACGAAGACAAACAAAGGAAAAACACAACACAATACGTGTTAGACACCACTATACGTAAACAAACACAAATAACGTAAATATGACATGAGCCCTCCTACAAACAACTGGAGGTAAGTAAGGTCATTTATTAATTGCATGCAACAAGTAGTATAGCATAAAGGAAAACAAGAACAAAAAGATTGTTGTTTATCGTCAAATGGACCAGCCAGTCCTGCTGTTGCTCTTTAAAGCTGCGTGTTTAGTGATAACTTTGTACCATTAGAATCCTTGATTCAATAACTTCCCTCTATCTAGTAAATCCAGAGCGGAGGAAAAATGCATGTGTTATTGTATCAACTTGTCAGGTTATGCTCCACGTGAAGAGGCTGCAATAATGTTACTTCATATTCATGGAAAGTTCACAACAAGGAAACTGATGTCATCCCTTTTGATGTAGTTTCGTTCTTAACCGGAACTGTCGATTGTTGATCTAGACCAAGGTATGAAGTTGAACTATCTGTATCTGTGGTATCCTTTAATTCAAGTTCAATGGGATAAATGCGATTACCATAATGATAAAGCGTGGCATCATCTATATAGCTGAACTTGAAATAAAGGAACTGGCTAGCTTCTTTTCGTTTTTATATCTAAAAGGTGGTATTGCAATGGGTGATTGTTAGTTTCGGACGCGATTTCCCCGATTCTGAAAAGGGAGAAAAATGCTAAACAGAACGGGGAGGAAAAGAGGGCGGCTTCATAGGTTGAGGTACAAATGGAGCGTAATGATGTTATCATGCGTTTTAACAAATCGAGTGAGATAGGGACGCAAACTTCTGGTTGGGACGGTCTTTTCCGCTTTAAACCTTCTATCATTTTCCCCACCACAAAAACTTGTGTATTGTCGGGAAAGTTGAGAAATTTATGAAATTGACTTAAGTCACGACTGTGGACGAAGAATGGTTTGTGTGGGATAGTTATGCAATATAAAACAAGACTGGCTCACATCATATAACTGTCGAAAGTTCTGAAAAGAATCAACTGCCGTTTTGTAAGCTTTCCAGGTGTTCGAGGCAACGGAAGATTCGACAAGATCGTCGATTTCTGTGGCTAACTCGTCCATAGATGGTTTAGTATTGGCGTTTTCTCTGCCTCTGCACCATGTCATAGTTGTCGGAATTTCTGAAAATCAGAGCGACTTACAGAATCAGCTATACTGTTTAATTTTCCCGGTATATGAACGGCTTTTATTACAATGTTATGAATAAGGGTCTGCAAAACTAATGCTCTGACAAGGGCTATAACTCTAGGAAATTTTGACGACTTTCGATTAATGATATATACAACAGATTTGCTGTCAATATTGAATGTCTTTTTTTGTTTGTTTCTCCAATGAAGTCCCCAAATACTTATAGCAACTACGACTGGGAAAAGCTCCAAAAAACTTATATCTGCGAGAGTCCCATTTTCAGCCCACTCGCTTGGCCAGTTTGCTTGTGCCCATCGACCCTGAAAATGTATTCTGAAACCCATCTGTTTACCCCCTGCACTATCTGTAAAAAGTGCAATAGAATCGGCTGAGGTCCATCCAGTGTCGAACATAACAGTGACGCCGTTGTAATTTGACAAAAACGTCTGCCAAATTATTAGGTCTTCTTTTATCGATTTTGATATTCTGATTTTGTGATGCCCCTTACGAACACCACAGGTTGCATCGATAAGTCTTCGACAGAAAGCCCATCCGGGGCTATAACTTGACACGCGAAATTCAACAAATCGATTAATGACTGGAGCTGGCGCAAAGTAACTTTCCTAACATGCATGAACAGTTCTAACATGATTTTTATTTCGGAATTTTTTTCCGAAGGAAGCCTTAACTCCATTTTTAGAGTGTCAAATTCAATTCCCAAAAAAGTCAAAATCTGGACTGGCTCAACTGTTTTATCTTCTGCCAACGGCACGCCCCACGTTTTACAGACGTCTCTAAAAGTATCGAGAGTGATTTGACATAATGGAGATTCAGCGGGTCCTCCTAATAAAAAATCATCTAGACAGTGGAGGATATTTTTGTTATGATATTGCAGTTCCGTAAACCAATGTAATGCGGTAGAGACTTTTTCAAAAATGGAACAACTGATTGATGCACCCATAGGAAGGCATTTGTCGAAATAATATTTTCCTTCAAACCGAAATCCTAGCTGGTCAAAATCGGTGCCACTCTCAACAATCTAAATGCGCTCTTAATATCGGCCTTAGCCAAAATACCTCCTTTCCCTATACGCTTTATCATCTCAACCGCGTCATGGATGCCAGCATACCGGACGGAGCAAAATTCCGGGTCTATGAAGTCGTTTAAGGAATTTTCTGACGGTTTTGATCAATTGTGAATCAGACAAAACTCACCATTTTTCTTGGGGGCTAGAAATATAGGGGACACTCTTAAGGTCGGAAATGAGGGTTCAATAAATGACCCTGCTATCCTTCGCGCTTGTAATTCGTTATTTATTTTTCTCAAAACCAATTCAGAATATATGTTCTGAAATGTTTTTAGAGTTTTTTGAGCGTATCGGAAGTCTTGTACCTGCATATTGGAGCTTAAAACCAAATTTTAAACCTGAAATCAATTCTTTCTTTATGTCAGGGAGAGGGTATTCAATTAATGATTTTTCGACTATTTCAGCATTTATAGGCGAAATTCCTAATGAGTAAAGATTACATTTATTTGGCTCTGCATGTCTTAACGGGTTGTTCACCGGAACACTTGGAACATTTGTGAGCAAATCTGCATCGACTGCCAAAGTCTCTCACATTTACCCCTGTTATAGCTCCAACAGACACGAAAAGGATATGACTCTGACTTTCTCTGATTGTTCTGGGCTAAATTTTTGTTGAGGGGTTGTGAACCTATACCTTTAGGTACCTCATCTTGTACTCTGCTATTGAAACTAGTACTTCGTGAAGGTGTGGAAACGTATAAAACCCATAACTCCATATCAATTGAAGCCCATGAAGACTGAGGCGATCGTACCTTTCTTAGCCTGTACTGCTCATCATACCGGACCCAGCATAAACCGGACCCTCTAGACGACGCTAAGCGAATAGTGTGCATATATTTAAGCAGCTCTTGGCCATGATTAGGCCACTTTTGCAACAAAATATCCATAAAAACCATAAATGTATGTTTGTGATTAGACTTTGCTTTTGTTGCACGACTGATATTTGACCCCCATTAATTTGCAAATTGCCGGTCAGATGGGATTCTGAGAATAAATCATTTGCAGATTTCAGGAGTAACGAAAGGTCTACGTATTCACCAGCCCATATTTTTTCTTTAATTATTTAGGGTATGTGCTCACTAATAGGGTCAAATACACTAGTAGTATAGTTTGGGGTGCTGCTTATTTGTACGACATGTGAATCTACAGACGTGTTATTGGTAAACGTACCTAGTTGTTGGACATTCTGGGATATATGTCCTGAGCTTGTCAACCCCGACTGAAATGGCTGGGTAGGTAATCCACCTGGCGTGTTGACTCCACTATACGAAACCGTTGTGTTGTCTGAAGTAGTAGGTTCTGGATTTGCTATCGCTCCTGTCGACGGTCTGAATCCGTGCTGTTGCTCTGGGTCTGTCCAAGTCGGGTGGTCGGACTTATCATGAAACTGTTCCATATTGGATGCTCCTCTTGACTGGTTTTCAGTGTTTGGTATCGTGTCTACTCTAGACGATGACGGGTTTTGAGTGGTTGATGAAGAGCCATCTCTTGAATCTGACGGACCTGAGACGGCATGGTCAGCTGTCCCACCAGGCGTTTTCTGTCGTTTGGCAGCACTTCGTTGTGTTATCTGTGCTTTATTTGTCGACTTTCTCTGCCTTTTAGGTGGTTTCATCTTCTACTTGTAGGCTGATGTCACAGGATTGAAAAAAACAGTCTTGTTTCAAAAATGTCAGCCGGCAACTACATGCAGGAGCGGTATAATCACGTGATAGATGTAAGGAGGCAAAATAAGGGAGAAAAGATGCAGACGTTAGGGGTGCAGAAAGGGGGGATTGTAAACTAAAATAAATACTCATTCACTTTAATTAAATCTGTTTATCGGAATAAAATCGGCGTATGAGATTTTCTATTGTAATTGCAAGATGTTTTTGTATGCGAAATATTTTGATGAGGAGCCGTTGTGGCCGTGATCGTATGGTAGTTGGATTTACAACTACCTATGCAGCCAGTGCCTATCACCACTGATTATGTGAGTTCAAAGCCTGATCAAGGCGAGGTGTACAACATTTTGTGATAAAGTTTGTCAGTGACTTGTGACAGGTCTGTGGTTTTTCTCCGGGTCCTCCGGTTTCCTCCACCAATAAAACTGACCGCCACAATATAACTGAAATATAATATTGTTGAGAGTGGCGCTAAACACCATCAAAGCAAAACAAAAAATGCTAAAAAAAAATACCACAACCATTAATAAGCATGATTCCGGAGGAAAATCTGCCATATCACAAAATAACGAAGGACTTTTACGTAAGTTTGTGAGTGACTTGGTCCAGGATATACATCAATATACTCCGGAAAAAATGCGTTTAAGCTTTATAATTCTGTAACTAAGTATTTTTTTTTTCATTTGGTTTGAAAATTTACCTTTGGGGATCCCCAGTACGCATTGATGTGTATCGGCCATGAAATGGAAATCAGTTTATTAACCAAATCAGAACCCCAGTAAGGCATATATCGCGTCGTGACGTCTGCTCGGTCATGCAATGAAGTCGGGTCACTTGTTTTGATTTACAATTCTCGCGCAGCACGAGGCCAATGACGTCATTCTGTATATTTATAACGTATGTAGACGCCGAAGCAGATTTTTTTTTTAAACTTGAAGATTGTAAAATGCGATTAAAACAGTTAAGATTGAATTTAACAAATTCCATGCAAGTAAAAAAAGCTCCTTTTTACTAATGTCCTTTTTAAGCGAAGGTATTTCCCAAGCATTCTTACTTTTCCGGTTTGTTGACATAAT
The DNA here is from genome assembly GCA_002080005.1 of Gigantidas platifrons. NCBI lineage: Eukaryota > Metazoa > Mollusca > Bivalvia > Mytilida > Modiolidae > Gigantidas > Gigantidas platifrons. The sequence goes on along the minus strand of MJUT01016341.1, from coordinate 112,714 downwards.
CGTCAGCACAGTTCATGACCGTTTCTGGAATGTAGGCCAAGCAAATTGCATTTTAAAATACTTTGAAAATATGATGATTGATCATTCAGATTCTACCATTTTTTAGATAATGGCTGATTTTTCCGGGAAAATATATACTTTTAAATGTGATTAAAATAAATTAAAATAAGTCATTAATTGCTTTACAAATATATGGCAGAATGTAGTCAGTCTAATAGATTGCATTCACTGGATTAAATACTTTATTATATGGGTAAGCAAGTTTAATATTTGCATCAAATAATTAATTTTTAAAACTAAATTACGTCATCTTTGTCTGAAAAACAGGCTACTGGACCAGGGCTATTAAAAGATTCGCCTTACTCGATCTCTTAAAAAGTTTATATTCCGATACAATAGTAAAAGATACATTTTCATATAGTGAAAATGTATAAAGATACGGATTTGGTATACGTGGTATACAATGTCAAAAATATTTTTTGTGAATGTGTGACGTAAAAATGCTTTTGACATATACAGTCGTAATTAAAATACTTCAAAGGACTCATAGTTGATGGTGATGGTTCACGAGATATATTAGATACTGAGTTTGGTACTGTTTGACTGCTATTTTGCCTGTTTTTTCCAGTATTGTTGTAAATGCTGTTTTAGTGACAACGGGAACCTTTGATCCGTAATGGAAACGAGAGGTTGGCGCCGTAAAATCTTATTCAATCCACCATTTCTTTAGAAATGCCTGTACCAAGTCAGGACCATTGCAGTTATCCAGTTTCCCGGTTGTTGACTGATTTTGTCTGTTTATTGATTTATGAGTTTTGAATTTCCCTTTGGAAGATTGCTCTGTGTTCGGTAATTTTGTTATTACCCTTATTTACTTCAATTTCAAACTATTAAAAAAAAAAATCTTTTGAAATTTTTCAGACAAAACAATTACACTGAAACAATTTACACTAAAATACTGTACTTTCTTAATCTGGTTTACTTTTTAAGTTTGGTTGGCCTATGACAAATTCATGTGCTTTATTGACCTTTGACCGGCCTTATGTGACGTAATAGGACGCCATTTGGAAAAAGGGTAGTAAACAAATATGGGTCAGTGTGTTATCATTATCGATCTTTTATCCATGGAACTTTACACATGTGAGCAAGAATAGATGGGGAACATAATTAAAAAGAAAAAAATGTTTACCTTTCAAACATGAAAAAAATAATCAAACTTTATCCAATGACTAACCGACTTATTGTCACACGGGGATACAATTAACAATTATGATTGATACACAGCAACAATACATCAAACTAAACATTCACAGTGAAGTATCAATAATTGTGGTGCAGGCACATCCGGGAAGGAAAAGAGATATATGTACATACACGTACACACACACATATATACATTGTATATATATATATACATACATATACACACATACAAACACACACATACATACATACGCATACACACACAAAAATATACATATGCTAAATGAATGACAAAATACACTAACCTTCATGTTTACAGTACTTTTTCCTACATTGATAACTAGACGGTGATGTAATTAAGTTACTGATATTTTCCAATTTGATGGCATTTTGCATTTAGCTACTTTAACAAGTAAAATGCTCACAAAATCGTATAATAAATCAGTAACCAGCTTGTGTCAATCAGCGTCCCTTGTAAACTACGTCACAGGATGACGATTTATTACAAAAGTCAAAGTCGATAGATGGGTGTCTTAAGTATTTTTTCCGGAATTTTTTTTATATCAACAATAAAAACTTTTTTTTCATTGGCATTTATTTTTTATTTCATATCTAACAATAATAACAATAAACATTGTTTCTTTTATCTTTTTTTATTATCGGGAATCCAAGCCGCCATGCTGTTTACATTACGGAAAAAGTAGTCCGGTGAACATCGTCTCTCGAAATATATACTGACAAAAAATCACCCTCCATAAGCGCTAAAACCCAATCAGAGTATAGGATTTCTAATTATGTAAATCATACTAAAATTATGAAAAATTAACAGTTAAATTATTATTATTATTTAAGAAATAATTCATGCCGGCCATACTTTATTGTTATTCAAATATGGGTAGGCATTATATTCATGAATTATTTCGATTCTAATAGGACAAATACGGTAATTTTAAAATTCGAGGCGGTCAAGGTGGTCGGCACAGTGTACATATCAATGCATAAACATCAAGCATACAAAGAGTGAAATATATTTTTGTTGTTGTAAAGATGTTTTATGTTTGTCTTACCCATGTTTTTATTACAGGTATTCTCATGATAACGTTTCTAATTGATATTTAAACCGTTTATTTGTGTTGTCAGTGTTCACATTTTTTCTTTCACCGTTAACCGGAAGTTATGGGTGAAGTATAAGATAGAAATCGGAGTTAATTGGAATAGCCACAACAAAGCCGTGTTTATAAGAGTTTAATTATGATAAGACTTGATTAGGATTTATTTAATTTTAACTTCATTTATTCCAACAATTTTTAGATAAACAATAATAGAAAATCGCCAACCATGAAGAATTTTCTGAAAGTAGTCAGTGTTTATGTAGGTGCTTTTTTTTTTTTTTTTTTTTTTAGCTCAGCGCGCATGTGTGGCCTATATTTGATTGATATATTTGTATACCGAATACGGACGTCATATTAGAATGTCTTTTAACACCGTGAGTATGTGTAAAATAAAATAATAATCACAATTTACGTACGACTAGAAAACACGTGACAATATGTCATTTCAACCTTCTTTGAAAACTCCTAGACTCACTTTATATAAGATTCTGCTGTGTGTTTTGACATATAATTGGTATGGGATCAGCCATGGACAGATTTTCAGGTAAATAGAAAAATTTTTGTTAACATTTGCAAATGTATGAAATATCAGATAGTACTGTCATAGTGTCGATACATCCGCTGGTGGACTATTAGTCACAGAGGGGAATAATTTGCCCAGTTGTCAGTGTTTCGGCACTGACATGTTTTGGTAGATATATTTATGCTTGAAATTTCCAATTCTGAAATAATGTATGTTTTGTTGTTTTTTTGTTTGTAAACTCAGATCATTCTACTTCCGTCATAGATAACTTTAGCTGATTTTTGGACTTAAATTATTTGCATTTTTTGATTGTATCGGATTCAATATTTTCCAGACACGTGTCGTGTACACCAATTTAGATATTTACCTTTTTAATATTACTGTATATATGTGTCATGAAATATAACCACGGAGCAATTAGGAGAGAGAGCAAATACTGGTTGGCTCGGAATCAGGAAAATGTGTCCGACTGTTGTTTCAGTGAGCTAGCACTATGAAAAAAACGAATTATGCATTTTGATCTAGTACAAAGCTTACCGCATCATTACCGCATTGAAAATTAACCTGTTCTCGCCATGATACAGCTGGGACATTGCAGAGTTGGCGTTAAACAACAATTACTCACTTACTCACCCACACACAATAAGTCGTGCACATAATATTAGGTATCACTGGGATTGACCCATGCGCAAATGTTTAATGTGTCACAGATACAGGAGAATATAATGGATACGATCAGAACATTTTGCCCTGCAACGGCCTATCAACGACCACACCAATCAATATGTAGATCGTTGTTGGTTGCTGCACGATACACTCCATTATGTTGTTTTTTCGAGGGAGCGATTTCTGTATTTGATGCATCTCCCAGGACTAGATGATTTTCAAAATATAAGGGGAAATAACTCCATCAAAATAGAAAATTATCTGGAGCTCTGATCATGACCATTTCATATGTTATAACTTTTGATATAGGTATTAATTCAATACATAAATTTATATATCCAGATCGGAAAAATGCCAATATAGTGTGTGCAATGTCTTTTTGTATAAATGAATTGCATAGTTTGTATGTAAAAATGGAAAATTACTAAAGAAAAAAAAGAATAAATAATGCCCTTTTAAGTGGTGTTACATCCCGTACCAGAGAAACTATGTCTGTTTCCCTCGGCTTCCTCTCGGGATTTCTGGTTTATGTGTTCGTAAATAAGTATAACTGTATATATGCATTTCCCTGTTTCTGTTCCTCTAGCTGTGTCAATCAAATCAAAACATGTGCTTATCAACCCACCGCACTGCTACTTTCTGTTGCCTACTTGGAAATGTATATTGTTTGTAAACAAACCATTCTTGAAGGGGAAGTAGCTTAAATACAACACATTGACAGCCAAAGGTTGTGTAAAATGAGGACGTTATGATCCAGCAATAACAGCAACAATAACAATGTAAAGAGGAAACAATACAATGGTAATACAACCACCATCATTCTGATGGATATCTACACAGTGTATCTGAAAGATTGATTCTGATCAAACTTAGCAAATACCTAGGGCATCCGATTGAATTATCCCAGGCTACACTCCCGGTAAAAGCAATGATTGAAAAGCCAATGTGTGTGCTTTCAAAACGACAGTGCGCCAGTTGTCTTGAGTTGACTGCTTATATTTATAAAAGGAATAAGTAGACGATGTAAGACAACTGTAATATTAAATTCTTAAATTCACAAACGAATATCGGATTATATGCATAAAAATAAACAAACAGTAGCTATTGAAACAATAGGGATAACACTAAAGAAGGGAGGTAAAGAAATCAGTGTCCCTTTAGAAGCAATATGGCGACAATGCAATGTTTAATCTCAGTAGAGAAATTCCAGAAAGTATTCATTTATTCAAATCGCTAACGGATGGAAAATGTATTGGATTTGGATTTCAGGGGCGGATCCAGGATTTCAAGTTAGGGAGGGGGCGAAGTTAAAAAAATCTCGCCGAGCGGAGGGAGGCGCGAAAATTGTTGGGGTATTTCGTGTGAAAAATCAGGATTTTACGCAAAAAAATCATATTTTTTCCAATTTTAGGGCGGTGCGCGCCGGGTGCACCCCTCTTGGATCCGCCCCTGGATTTTCAATACAAAAGGGTAGGGAGTGGGCATATACAAATTAGAACAATATTTGTTCATGGCATTCAAACCCTGCTTCCAGGATTGTGATAAGCCACTTTCAACAACATTTCAATTAGGTCGTGGTAGTCAGTTTAATTATTCAAGAAAACTACAGATTTGCAAAGGTTCATTGGCAAACTTTATTACCTATAGTTGTCCTCTGATAGTACTCGCCATGGGTGGGAATCTAAATCAGAATTGTAGTGGTGATAGACACTGATCTCATATGCATATGTAAACCAAACTAACATTCTATCGCGGACACGACGGTTCCTTTCTTTGGGTTAGAATTATCCATCTTACACAGGGATGTGTTATCAAGGCTTAGCTCTTCACGAGATGCAAGATGTCTATATGGTCATATCTAAATAGTAATGATATTAGGCTTGAATGTCAGATAATGTCAAGAGAATGGATGATTGAGATAATAAACAAACTACGGATGGAAGACATGTCAGAAATTTTACTTAGGGTGGGAATAGAATTAACAACTTTAGTAGTGCTATACACTGATTTCGTAGTCTGTTGTAAGTCAAGCTGCAATACGATCACTGGCACCACGGTTCCCTTCTTTATATTAAACTAACACATATGCATTATAAGGGGGCCCGGGTGGCTCAATGAGTTACATTTTTAGGTAGTTGGATCTAACAACTCATACAAGCCTATCACCAATACAGCGTGGGTTTGCGCCCAGCTTTGTAAATTACAAATAAGGGTGCACTCGACTCGCAGCCGCAAGTGATAATGTTTACCAGTTGCTTGTCCTGGGTCGGTGGTACTCTCCAGTTACTCCGGCTTCCTCCACCACTAAAACTGATCGCCATGATATAACTGAAATATTGCTGAAAGTGGCGTCAAACGCCAAAATTAAAATTCAATTCCTATGCATTATGTTATCATGGTTTCACTTTTCTCGTTTCTAATGTAAACTGTAAAGAGCGATGACCTTATCGTGAAGATCAAGCGTAAAAGTCACGCTTGATTGAGATAACTAATAGAATGTGTCCGATTTTTCTTCTGTGGAAGATGTAAATCTCAGTGTTGGAAAACACGTGACACAACACTGAAATTTGAAGATGGAATTATACACGTGATGGGAAATGTGTATGCTTTCATTATACGGCCACCAGGATATTCCTATGTAAAATTTCGATAGCGATAATGTCCGGTTTGACCTTCACGTAACAATTCTCACAGAAATAATACAAACACGACTTGGAAGAACATTACCCGTTAAATAATAGAAGCCAAGTAACTCGGGGGGGGGACTAAAGTTGACTTAATTTCGTTAACAGAAGCGCGATGACACTGGCGAAAACGTTATAATGTAATAGAATTAAGAAATGGTGGAGAACATCCCTGACGATGAAAAAGAGAGGAAGAGGAATACGAATACAACGAGAGATCAATTATATTTGCCTGAATTCGAATAAATGAGGTAGACATATTTTAAATGTCGACTTTTAAAAAGAAAACATGTCTGATGTATATAGGTTCAAAGGGAGAATGTTCTTACTATTGTAGAAAAGTATTACTTCTTTTGTGAAATAAATGTCGTTACGAACATAACAATCTGATCATCCGGGATGGTTTGCTGTGATATGCATATCGTCTTAAGCGAATATAAAAGTCAGAGACAACCATCATTCTATCGTATATCACAGGGCCTTGCTCACATGTAATTAACAATGAAAACCTCTTAATCATTGAGTCATCCCACACTCTTACGAAGTTCGAAAGTCGTCTGAAGAACGCAATTGTTTACGAGAAATAAACAGCAGTGAGCAACGAAAGGGCAATAAAGAATTGACAATCCAGAGAAACTGACAATATAGGGTACACAAGACACAAGATGGACAAGATGAAGAAAAACAAAGCAATAGGACATTTAGACTTCGTTGCAACGAAAGGTATATATAATAACTAGTCATTAATTAATAACAATTATTAGGAATACGGTTGTATATGTATATTTCTTATTTTTGAAACTAAATAACTAAAAAAAGCAGTTGCCCTTTAAATAGAGCTTTAAATTATATGCACTATTCATTATTGGGGAAAATGAGACTGTTCTTTTATAAACAGTGATTTATTATATAGTCATGTCCTTTAAGACATGTCTGACTGTATTCTAATTGCTTTGCAAATGCCAATGTACTCATAATGTTACTCTGTAGACAATTTACTCTCATTTCTTGGTAATAGGGCGAGTTATTTTACCTGCATTTTCTTTCAGCTGTTTAAGAAAAAGCTAAAATATAAGGGTAGCCACTGAACAAATATTTAAATAAGCGATCTCAAAGGTGGAGGTCAATATAAAAAGGAGGTAAATGATCATGAGGATTATTTAATTGAAATATTATGAAATTGAATTGATGGAATATGATTTTGCTTAAAACTCAAATAAAACTAGAACATAAGGGTAACCACTGATTAAATATTTAAATAGACGATCCCGAAGGTCGAGGTCAATAAAACAAGGAGTTAAATGGTCATCAGGAGTATAGAAGTAAAAACATTATACAATAGAACTGGTGAATTGATGAAATATGACTTTACTTTTAACTTTTAAATTAACCT
>MJUT01016341.1:76669-105123 GCA_002080005.1 Gigantidas platifrons | reverse complement strand
CGAAAACGTTATAATGTAATATAATTAAGAAATGGTGAGGAACATCCCTGACGATGACACCGACGAAAACGTTATAATGTAATAGAATTAAGAAATGGTGGAGAACATCCCTGACGATGAAAAAGAGAGGAAGAGGAATACGAATACAACGAGAGATCAATTATATTTGCCTGAATTCGAATAAATGAGGTAGACATATTTTAAATGTCGACTTTTAAAAAGAAAACATGTCTGATGTATATAGGTTCAAAGGGAGAATGTTCTTACTATTGTAGAAAAGTATTACTTCTTTTGTGAAATAAATGTCGTTACGAACATAACAATCTGATCATCCGGGATGGTTTGCTGTGATATGCATATCGTCTTAAGCGAATATAAAAGTCAGAGACAACCATCATTCTATCGTATATCACAGGGCCTTGCTCACATGTAATTAACAATGAAAACCTCTTAATCATTGAGTCATCCCACACTCTTACGAAGTTCGAAAGTCGTCTGAAGAACGCAATTGTTTACGAGAAATAAACAGCAGTGAGCAACGAAAGGGCAATAAAGAATTGACAATCCAGAGAAACTGACAATATAGGGTACACAAGACACAAGATGGACAAGATGAAGAAAAACAAAGCAATAGGACATTTAGACTTCGTTGCAACGAAAGGTATATATAATAACTAGTCATTAATTAATAACAATTATTAGGAATACGGTTGTATATGTATATTTCTTATTTTTGAAACTAAATAACTAAAAAAAGCAGTTGCCCTTTAAATAGAGCTTTAAATTATATGCACTATTCATTATTGGGGAAAATGAGACTGTTCTTTTATAAACAGTGATTTATTATATAGTCATGTCCTTTAAGACATGTCTGACTGTATTCTAATTGCTTTGCAAATGCCAATGTACTCATAATGTTACTCTGTAGACAATTTACTCTCATTTCTTGGTAATAGGGCGAGTTATTTTACCTGCATTTTCTTTCAGCTGTTTAAGAAAAAGCTAAAATATAAGGGTAGCCACTGAACAAATATTTAAATAAGCGATCTCAAAGGTGGAGGTCAATATAAAAAGGAGGTAAATGATCATGAGGATTATTTAATTGAAATATTATGAAATTGAATTGATGGAATATGATTTTGCTTAAAACTCAAATAAAACTAGAACATAAGGGTAACCACTGATTAAATATTTAAATAGACGATCCCGAAGGTCGAGGTCAATAAAACAAGGAGTTAAATGGTCATCAGGAGTATAGAAGTAAAAACATTATACAATAGAACTGGTGAATTGATGAAATATGACTTTACTTTTAACTTTTAAATTAACCTCTTCCTCATTTGTGCTTGTTTGTGAGACTCTTCTAACAGTTCACTGCTATGGACAGATTTTTATTTTATTAGTCTTAGATAGTTATTGGCAATATACCTAATTTTGTTGTGACAATTTAGAATACGAAAAAAGAAAAAAAATAGTTTCCCTTTATATCCATCACACATGCTTCTTTACGACAATAACAGATATTCCAGGAGTAGTACAATTCTATTTTTCTCTCCCAATTGTAAATTTTCCTTTTTTACGGTGATATTTCATTGGCTCCATCATATATGCCAATATACATTTCTCAGTTGCTTCCTGTTTTGCCTATGTTTGTCACAATGCATGTGACTTTAATTATCGTAATCTTGAGATGACAGAAAAAAAAACATTTACACCAAAGATATCGTTTTCATAAAAAGTGTTTGAAGATACCAAAGTGGTAATCAGAATCTGTATATCGAAGAAAAACAGACAACACAATGGCCAAAAGAAAAAGTACAAAAGGACAAACATCGATCTACAAAACATTAAGTATAAAACTAAAGATCTAGTAACACGAACCCAACAAAAATCGGGGGTGAACTCAGGTGCTCCGGAAGGGTAAGAAGTTCCGGCTCCACTAGTGGCACCGTCGTGTTAATCTATTTAAAAACCCGGTGATAAGTAATGAACGGGGAAAGAACCGGTAATTGTTTCCGACAAGTGGAACATATCCGTGGTCATTTGTGACACAGATATTCCATAGCAGTCAACCAAGTCATGGTGGTGACCGTAAAACTTTCGAAGTGATGACTTCAACTTGACTAAGAGGAACCCTCGCTTCAGTAACTTCCTTGTTAGTAGCAACCCTCTATCAAGGAAATCCTGATAGGAACCACAAGCTCTGGAATATCTTATCAACTGAGAGATATATACTCCGTATGCAGGTGCTGCTGGAATGTTGCTACATATGACTGGAAAGTTCACAATGGGAAAATTGAAATCATCTCTTTTGTCGTATAGTTTCGTTCTTAACCGCCCCTCGCTGTCTATTTCGAGGTGTAGGTCAAGGTATGAAGCAGATCGATTTGTATCTGTGGTATCCTTTGTTTCATGCTCAATGGGATAGATGCGACCAACGAAATCACCAAGCCTAGAATTGTTTATTGAAAGGACTAGTCGGCGAGAAGAGGAGCACACTTTGTGCCCATAGGTATGCAGACTGTCTGTTGTAAAACACGTCCACCAAAGATAACAAATATGTTGTCAATCAAAAACTCTAGCATGTTGATGATATCAGTTTCAGAGAACATTTTTGTAGAATCAGAGTGGTTTGTTTTACAAAGTAAGATCTGTCCCTTCCTAACACAAGGTATTTGTCTCTACGTTGGCCATACATTATTGAAAACTGTTAACATCTTATTGCCACTATGAAACACCTGTATATAAATACAATTCTACATGCAGAGATTTTCCTATCCGTGTTTCTAAGGCGACGTTTTTTGACGACGTTAACGAGTTGAAATGCGACGCATTTAACTATATAACACCATATAAACACCTATATTCACGTAGGCTATTATTTAGTAACTATATATGGATATTTGAGGCAGGTGGTAGAAAGATATATAATCTGCTTCCAGTACTAGAAATATATGTATAGGTCATTCCATATTATATAGCTATATGAATTTCAATATTATATATTTATTATTGAAATTTACAATTGCTAGATAATGTAAAAATTTTTTATCAAACTATCGTTATCCTCCCTTAGTCATAGGTGACTGTAGAAGATTTTGACTATTCTGTTTAGGCCCTTTGATTTTATTGCTCTTTAGAACTATTTGGCTTTCCAACCTTTTGATTTTGAGTGTACCTGATGAAGGTTATTCCAGAAACGCGCCGTGCGCACTAAATTAGATATCTACGTGGTTTTTTTCCAACAACTTGATAATCTATTTCCACTAGTTTCACACAAAGACCATTAATATATTTGATGTCTATGAATTGTTGATTTATAGCTGATAGATATGCCAGTTATGATTTGTGTGTCCTTAGAATAATGGTCTTTGACAAACGGCTCTACCTTCGCACCTCCGAGATTATCAACAACGAACATTATCTTATTATATTTTTATGTCATTTGTCATGGTCTTTATTGTTTAGTGAGTTCAAGTTGAGAGTTGAGTATTTATTTGCTTTGCTGATATTGGTGGAATTGTTGACCATAACTGTTTAAAAACTATCTTATCATAACGGTATGTCTTCCTGGAAATTGTATTCGCCTGCTGACCACGTTCTACTCTATGTAAACTATTTGTGTCTTAACTTAACATACGTGGTTCATAAGCCATTTGTTCCATGTAGAGTGGAATAGATAAAACAATAATAAAAAGCACATTATTTCCATGACGACAAGAAGTAAGATTTTGATTTAAGACAGGCGTTTTCTGTTACATTTTATAGCCCCAATGATTAATACTCTAACATGTAATGTAATGTTATAGAGAGTCATATTTTACTTCAAAGGGGGGAAATAAATTTTAATTGATACTTATAAAATATGACAATATTCGTATTGTCAATCGTCTTATCAACATTTTAATCTTTTTAATGCTTATATTTAGTGCAATTTCTACATTTTAAAGCTTTTTGTACCCATCATCTGATATCTGGTGTCGGATCTTATCGTTCCTGATCTAAAGGTGAGGATAATTTATGTATTCATTCATCCAAGTCGGGTACAAAAACATCTTTGATGTCCTTCTTCAAGCCTATGCTTGATGAACTCTAAAACTAACTATCATATTTGTAAGATAATTAGGCACAAATTTGTGGCCCATGAAACGGACTGTAAATATATATGACCTCTATTTAAAGGTCATTTACTCAAACAACTATCACTTTTAACAATTTACGACACGGGACTCCGTACATTTGTGTTAAAGCGTTTTATATCAAACGCCACACTGTACCCAGAAACAATGGCGATCATTTTTGTAGCATGCCGCCTATTTGTCATCTGAAGTTTTAAATTATAATTTATGAAAGTGTGAAAGTGACATTCTAATAAATAGTGTTTTCTACAATATTTTTATGTCAATAAAAAATGTCTTAAGAAACCTCTGCGGTCGTCTTTTTTTCATGGATGATGTTTATTATAGTTATATATGGACACCATCGTCGTTAGCTGTAAAGCCAATATGTATTTTTTTTATGGTGTTAATTTAGTCCTCTCTGTTTATGGCTTAAATAAGGCAGGTGGACTACATTCTGCTTGCTCTCGTTTTTGAATATTACGATAAAAAGATAAGTACTTTATTATATTGAAGACAAAAACAACCAATTCAAACTTAGTTCATACGGTACAGATTTCAACTTGATATCGAAAAGGTCATAGATTCCTATGTAAAAGTCAATATAAAAACCTTGCAATATTAGTGATTACAATTTTTGCAAGACTTTTTTTAGACATAAATGAAATATACTTTGAAGTCACTTATGTTCGTAGAATCCAATTTTCGTGTTTTGAGTAAACACACATTATTTTCGTGGATATGTAAATTCGTTGATCCCCTTGCTGTAGTCAGTACATGCATATATTGTGACAAATATTCGTTGAATTTCTTTATTTCAAGATTTGATGCTGTTGGTGGTGATATATATAGATTATAACATGGCCATTTCCATATCAGTCCCGGTATCATCCCGAGACTTTCATATCAGCACAAGGCGAGAGCCGCGGGCTGATATGGGTCGAGGGATGATACCAGGACCTATATGGAAAAGGCTATGTTATAATCTGTTTATCACATATTTAACCATGACTGAAATAAATAAATTGTAAATGAATATTGAATTTATGTTTATTCATCAACATAACAACAAAATAAATAACGTGTAAAAATCAACAAAATAATTCACCGTATTTATCACAGGTTTTGAATATAACTTTTCAGTGATTATTAATCAAACTTCCAAACCGCTATCGTTTTGGCTCCTATTTTGCCCAACTCCAAAATAACGCAATTCCCATACTCAAATATCCAGGGAAATGTGACAATAATTGTGTATGGCACAAATGATATGAAAAGACAATCATCTACAAAACAATCCACAGAAAACTAACTACCGAGCAACACGAATCCCACTAAAAACCGATAGTGAACTCAGGTTATCCGGACGGGTTAGCATTTGATGTTCCAATAGTGACAAAACCGCATCGATGGCGTAATAGTTAGCGTGCTCGCCTCGAGTGCAGTAGATCATGGGTTCGAGGCCCGGTCGGGTCAAATAAAAGACTATGAAATTGGTATTTGTTGCTTCTCCGCTAGGCACGCAGCATTAAGGAGAAAGAGCAAAGACTGATTGGCTCGGAATCAGAACAATGTGTCCGAGTGGAACGACATGTCTACACGGCAGACTGTTATTTCAGTGAGCTAGCACTATAAAAAATCCAACTACTATAAGTGTGTTGGTCTAGTACAAAGCGGACCTCACCATCATCTCATTGAGAATTAACTTGTTCTCGCCATGATATAGCTGAAGACTTGCTGAATTAGCGTTAAACACCAATCACTCACCCACTCACTCCAAGACTGGCATCCGTCGTGTTACTGCTAAATGACAAGTACAATATATGATATATAAACCATGATGGACATCATTAATATTTGCGCCCTGATTTCTGAGAGGTATGGCTCATGGCTCATTACTAACTTACAATCAACATTTTACCATGTACTTTATCTTGGTGAGTTCGGTCGATAACACCGGCTTTACACCATACCTAAGCCAGGTTTGTAAAGATATAAATGTACAGCTTTCAAGTTTTCTGGGAAACAAACAGCCTCTATTTTTATTAGTTGTTGGGGGCAGCTATTTCATAACCACGAGTTGTAATTAATCTTATTAAGTTTCATGCAACTCATGGTGCCAAGATATGATTAAATCCATCTTTCTAGTGTCCAACACATGTTGTGTTGTATTCTTGTTTTGCTTGTCTTCTTCTTGTGTGCCCTGTTTTTGCCGTTTTCTCTGGAATGTCCATTTAGGATTGCCCCTTCGGTGTTCTCTAAAGTTTATTAGCATTTGTCAGAATAAATCATTCGCATGCAAGGTATAAAATCATATTAACAGAGCTGAGAATTTGTCTTTAGTCAAATGTCATCATAAAACACCCTTCCTTACAATAGAGCGTTGACGGTTTTCTGTATAGTATCGTATTCAACTACTTTCCTCTATAATCTGTGTGATTTACGTCATTTCATTTGCATAACACGTGGCCAGAATATATTAATAACATCCGGGTGAGTAATGTCAGTTTTCGGTAACCAATATTACGTTATATTATAATGACTAATATGATACAATCTAAGCCATACAAATATGATCTGGTTATGTTCTTTACATGTGAAGATAACTAAATTTGCATATGATGAATGGGCGTTTGAAATCTTTTTTTTTATATATTTATTAACCAATCGTTAGCAAGAAGTTGTAAGAAACAATTTGTAAGGAATTAATACGGTAGACCTGCCTATATGTCTGTAAAAAATGTTTGCATGATCAAAAGACATGATCGAGAAATTCCGGAGTCGAATATGTCTATGTAGTGTACCAAGGAAATCGTGAAGTTTTTCACCGATGATGTTAGAATTGATGGCCTTGTGTATTATTTAGATATATAAATGATGGTTAATTGTTAATGTTAGGGTTATAGTTTTAACGCCACTTTCATCAATTTTTAGCTATATCGTGACGGTCAGTTTTATTGGTGTAGGAAACCGAAACACCCGGAAAAAAACCACCTACATGCCACAAGTAACTGACAAACTTTATCACATAGTGTTATATTTAGTACACCTCTCCATGAGCAGGATTCGAACCCACAACATTAGTGGTGAAAGACATTGTCTACAGAGGTCGATGTAAATCCAACTACCATATGCTATAGTTGGTTCACTGAGATAGGAAATAATAGACTGGGGAAGTCTTTATTTCAATACAATAAGACAACTTTGAAGATGTCAAAGGGGTTATCATAAGCCGTAAATCGAAGGACAGAAGATACAATGATCAACGGAGAATGACAAAGCGACAAATAATGATCCACATAACATTACGCAGAACCATTCGGGGGTGAATGCGTGTGCTCCGGAAGGATATGGGGTTCCTGTTGCAACATTGGCACCCGTCGTGATATTATAGTAAACAAATAAATCCGATGATGAGTCATGAAAGAGGAAAGGAGGACGGAGGTGAGTGTGGCAAACGGAACATGTCCGTGGTCATCTGTGATACATATATTATGTAACGGTTAACAATGTCATGATGGCGACCTTAAATGTCCAATGCGATGACTTCAGTTTGACCACTAGGAACCTTTGCTTCAGTAGCTTCCTCAGTCGCAGCAATGTTCTATCAATGAAATCATGATAGGAACAACAAGCTCTGGCATATACAGTACTAACTGAAGAAAATATACTCCATATGCAGGTTCTGCTGGAATGTTAATGTTGCTACATTGGTTTGAAGAGAGAGGTATTTGTTTGTTATTGATATTAGTTGAATTGTTGACCATCATTGTTTAAGCTTTCTTTTCATAATGAACATGACACTGTATCGAGGACATAGTGGCAGATTATACCATTGTGTATGAAAATATAAAAATCTTGAAATCAAGACTTGAAAGATATGTTGTCAATCTTGTCGATTTTGGCTACCCTGTTTAGGTCGTTTGGTTGTATTGCTCCCAAAACTTTAAACTATTTGGCTTTGCAATCTTCCGATTTTGAGCGTACCTGATGGGTGTAATTCTAGAAACGTGTCGTGCACACTAACTTTGATATTTTGTTTTTATTATTAAGGTATTTATACAATTTGGAGGAATGGAATTGTGTAACTCGCATGAATGATGAAGTACAACATGTAAATCTATCTTAGAGATGATTGTAAGCGTCCAGTTGGAAGATATGTGCATGCAAATGACAATCCAGATAGCCAAACATCATTAGAGAAACATAACATCAAAACCAAATGCAGGATAACAGCAGAAATTGTAACAGATCAACTGGGATAAAACCAGGTGGACAGGAAGAGTAAGATGGTACTGACACAGGAATGACACCTACAATAAATATGCTTCCAGTAGCATAAACCTTGAATAACTTACTAATTCTACGTTATTGATAAAACTAACTGTATTAGCATTAAGACAAACACAGAGTATCCTTGTCTGAAGAAGTATTTGAGTAAAGAGAAAGAGAAAATTCGGATGCAAATCAAAATAAGGTAAAAGCTAAGCAAAGCCGGATTCCCTCAAACAGAAATAACGGATCTCCACTAGTAGAGCAGGAACTGCTTACCCTTCCGGAGCACCTGAGTTAACCCTCGGTTTTTAGTGAGGTTCGTGTTACTCGATCTTTAGTTTTATATGTATGTTTTGTAGATCGTTGTTTGTCCTTTTGTACTTTTTTCTTTTGGCTATTGTGTTGTCTGTCCTTCAATTTAAGGCTTCTGATTACCCCTTTGGTATTTTGAAACTCTTCCATTAATGATAATCATCAACCCAATTCATAATCCCAGTTTCGAAAATAAGATTTTCCAATTTCATATTAAAAACATCTCAGCAATCATAAGGAACACTGTGATTTCGCCTAGATCAACTGCTTAATGATAGCGACTACAGCATTTCTGATAGAAACGCACGTTTATCTTAATTAAGTAATCAATTGATCCCTGCTAAAACAAAATACATGTAAGTACCAACATATTCGATTTGATCAATTTTATATCTCCCTATCATGATAATTGAAATATATATATAATTTATGATGCATGCATATATTTATATATTTGTTGTTGGAAACTCAAATTAAGATAAAATAAAAATAGGCTATAAATAGAACACTATCGGAAACTTACCTAATTAATTATAATCTATAAAAAAACAAATAGATATGCCTTTGTTGACTGTGGTGTGAAAATGAAAGTATACTATAAATAGAAATATTTATGCGATTCTTTAATAGACAGTATCGGAATCTGACCTAATTAATTAATTTGTTTTAATTGACTTTTAAAAAAAAGATATGTGTTGTTACTGTCGTGTAAAATAAATTGTATATGTTCGTGTTTTATTATTGTAATTCATAATCACTTGCATTTACATTTTTGTATATTAAAATAATGAATATTTTGTTTCATATTTTCGCTTTTTACAACCTATTCTAAAACAACGAAACGAGTACGATCACATACGAACATTTTGTTATTTTGGACAATAATAACTATTTTCACCTTTATATATATATTCATACAATACATATATAACATAACATTCTTCATTTAAAAAGAAATTTCCGTTGCATACAATATGTTGATATCAACATTGCATAGATATTATAATACAATATTAAAACAAATACTATGTTAGGCTATTGAGGGACGCATGCCTATTGAATTCGTGCATTTTAAAGGTACTTGAGCGACGGAAGGCATTTAAAACATGTTTCTCACAGCTGATTGTGTTAGTAATATAGCTCGGCACTCAGGTAAACAGGCCGTACTGGAGCAGTGATAAACGGATTTTAAAATTTAATGCATGTTTAGTTAGTTTGAATAGAACATTTTGACGTATTCGTATGTTTTCTTATTGAATATTTAAGGTAAGACATATTACAATATTTGGGGGGATCATTTAAAAAAACTAAAACTTTTTTGTGGTTTATATTTAAGGTTAGACAAGAAATATTAAATTATTTGGGGGATAAAAAAATACAATATTTTTTTTGTGGTTTATATTTAAGGTTAAACAAGAAATATAACAATATGTGGGGGATAATAAAAAAAAATAAATAAATAAAACTGTTATGGGATTTAAAACTCTACCATAAAGTCTAAAACCATTTTCTTTTTAAAGAACATAAACAGGGGTAAAATTTCACACAGATTTTGTTTCACACGAATTAAAATAAATTATTGATACAGTAATTATGTACGTAATTGTCTTAAAAACAACAAAAAAGATTAAATACGAAGATCAGAATTTTGCAGAAAATCGAAAATGTTGTATGTCAAATTTTTCTTTCTGAAATGCTGATGTTATAAAATTTAGGAAGCTTAAGACATCAAGTAACAAATCATTATTGATAAAACTTTGTAAATCTATTAAGTTAATCAATAAAAGTGTATGTGATCCGGGCTAAAATTATATTTAATTACATGTATTTCTTACTGTAAATATAGTACATACATGTCTGCTCTATGCATATGTATATGATTTAATGAGAATAAACCGCCACTATATAGCTGAAATATATGTTGAAAGTGGCGGTTAAGCACCATAAACCTAAGCCTAATTACAATTAAAAATATAGAACATGGAACTCTGCAAATTTTAAGAAAAATTTCTTAAAATGTTGTGAGATCTTTAGATGAAGGTCTGCTGTGTACATTTGTTTTGTTTAAAAAAAAAATGGTGTGAGACTGTCAGTAACAAGCCTATCTTGTTCGAGTTTCGATAGTCCAATTTGACAGATAAGGGTAAATCTTATTGTATATAAAAATATGTTGAGGTCTTCACATATACATGTAGTTAATAAAAAAAGAAATGAAAAATATTAAAAAGTGAACACTAAAATGGATTTTATTGACTTTTGTGAAGAAAAAAAAAGTAATAAAATTTATTGCAGCCATTGAGTGCGTTTCTATTTTTTTTATTGGATATTTATATCTAATGTACATGAATCATAGTTACGGACTTTGCTTTTTATGGAGCAGTTATATATTTTCATTTTTAAATAATATAGGTAAAAACTCATTTGTCTTTAGATATAAACAAAAGATTTTGTATAATCTAATAAATGTATTCATAATCTCCTTTTTATTTTGTTTTAATCAAAACATATGAAAATACTAATGTCGTTTTGGGGGGATTTAAATCATTCTTTAAGAATTTTACATTTTATTTCTTAACCCATTTACCGTCATGTCTGTATAGTGTAAATAGTCTTGTTACGTAATAATTATTTTGTTATTGTTCTCTGTACCAATCTATTTGACTGTATGAGAATAAAGATATATTTTTTTGTTAAAGAATTTTACTTTCAAGCACTATAGTTAAGGTGAATAATTGATAAGTCTCAGAATCCAAAATGATACTCAGCAATTAAAGGCAATGATAGTGAAACATATGACATAGTAATACAAATTCAACAACTGTTACAAGATTTTTGTAGTTCCGATTTTCATTAATGCAAAGATTCGCGTGTTTTGTTTTTAAATGTTTGGTTGTTGCTTGATTAACCTCAAGACGCAAACATTACATTGATATTGAGGAAGACAAGAAGTTCAATGATATCTGAAATATAAAAAAACAAGAGTAAGAAATTGGACTACCGGAAGACGTGTTTTTTTAAAGAATTGGGAGACAAACAATATAATTACTTAACGACACTGCATTTATTCTTAATTACGGCTTCTGGTTACCCCTTTGACATCTTCAAACGTTCTTAATAACAATAATTGTCAATTACATGGGTAATGTAGATAATTATATACCTTTGTATAATACATTTTTTTGAAAATGAAGAAAAAAAATGCCTACAAACTTTTTGCTGCGATAAAGTATTTAAAGAACAAATAAGTACCGAAGCATTTATATAATCAATATTGGCACTGTTAAATTTAAATAAGTATGTTTTTTAATTGTGAATTGTTAAATTGTTAAATGTTATGTTGTTGGTTTGAGTCAGTTTTACTTCCTTTGTAAATATCAATGTACACTTTAATGTGTTCATTAAGATAATTTGAAGAGTTGGATTTTGAGAAAAAAAATTTGTTTCCTGATTTTGAATAATTTGTTTGTAATTGTATTTTAAGTGTTGCATTGGTAACATTTGTATTACATATTTTTCCTATTAGGGTTCTGTGGTGTTTAACGCCACTTTCAACAATATTTCAGTTATATCGTTTTTTTTTTCCCTTTTAAATTTAGTTTGGTGTTATGATATATTTATAAAACTATAATTTTGATTAAAACCCCACACAAACAAATTGCAATAGATATAAAACTTACAATATATAAAATAATTGTTGTATCAATATCATGTCATCAGTTCATGTGATTGGTTAATAAAGAAACCTACAATTTTACTATATGGTGTTTTTCATCTTTAAATACCCTGTTTCCTCTAATTACATGAAGTGGTATCAATTTTCAAAGGATTTACACTCTATTTTTGGAACTAATGTAAACTTTTGTTGTTCTTTAGAAATAAACTATAATAATAATACATGCATCAGGAGTATCTTTATGGTGTTCTATTAAAGTTTGTAAAAGGCTATTTTCATTGCTTGATTTAATTTATTTCATTTTTTAATTTCATCTCATTTTATATTATACAAAACATTATATTTTCATTAAACCTGTGCAGTTTCTGTACCATGTAGGGAAAGGGGCGGTCATGTATATGTGTGTTAGGGGTATGGAATTGAGACTGTTTCTGTGATTTTTCTATTAGATTTTGAACTGTTCCAACAGTGTGATATTTTGTGTTTTTTCATTTTAATTCGACTTTTGTTTGTTCTGTATGTAGTAATGAATCAAAATTCCACGAACATTTAATTTTCAAAATAATGGATTTTTTGGTGTATTTAAACTAAACGTTTATATACATCACATGTAATTGTCAATTAACATACAAGTAATTAAATAGATACAAAATGTACATATTGTGAACAAAACGTATGGTTGATTACTGAGAAAAAAGGTTGTACAAAAAAAAGGAGATATCAAATTAAGTACGCAAGACGTGTTTCTGGAATAACCTTCATCAGGTACGCTCACAGACAAACTATTTGAAAGTCACATAATATAAAACTTACTGGGAGAAAGAAGATCAAAGGGCCTAAACGGAATAGCCAAAGTGTGAGGTAAAGATTGCAATAATGAATATTTATATAATAATGTGGTCTTGTCCAGGCAATATTTATAGATTATTATATGGCATTTTTCATATTACATGTGATATCAACCCAAGACCTCCATATTAGCCCAAGGGCCGAAGGCCCGAGGGCTAATATGGGTCGAGGGTTGATATGGCATGTAATATGAAAAATGCCATATCATAACCTATTTATCATATACAGACTGGACAAAAGTATTCGTACGATTCCAATATTCCCTATATATTTCATATTTTTTTTTAATTACTCTGAAGTCAATTCATGTCCGATTCTGACAATTTTATGTATCAATAAAAACATAATTTTATGTATTTTTACTCTATAATTTCAAAATAATTTTCTATGATAAACATTTTGAGAATACACAAGTTAAACACAACTGAATTCATTTTTTTTTCGAAACAAAATGCAATGATAGTTTTTCCTGACAGATTATTTAAGTCTGTGTAAAGTGTGTTTAAATCATGGCCATTTGAAAAACATGCCTCAAAAAGTTCTTTTTCAAAATTACTAGACTAGTTTATGATTAAGTTCAGATTATACTCAGTTTTCCTACTTGTGTTTTCATTTGATTTATGAAGCCAGCAGTGTCATCATTCATTGCATACCGAGCATTTTCCACGTTTTCTCCGTTATCCATTTTGACAGTAGCAGACGCGACGGAAGTAAACAACGAAACATTAATAACGAAAACATATCGGACAAAAAAAACGTGAATTCCTCGGAAAAAAAAAGAAAAGATTTTATAATTACAAGTGAAAACCTAAATACTTCATCTCATTCAAAATTTCCGGTCGCCATTTTGAAAAATCCATATCTCACCCCCCATGTAATACGGCACACATTATTACACCCCCATGTAATACGGATCAGGTTAGTACACCCCCTGGAGATATGACTTTTTGCATTTCGAATTTATGACATATGCAAAATTAAACATATCTTGAGTAAGTATATGATAAGCCAAAATATTACCCAGGTCTGAGAGACATATTACCCTACTCGAATATCATTATTATATACTGAGTGTCTAATTGTCCAGGTAATATGCGAAAATATTACAGTATACCAAATATCACTACGGAAACTTGCACGAAGTATAATAATGTAAAATAATTTAATAACGAAACTATATGTTCGTAAAAACGCAAATATTTAACTATTGTTTATTAATATTAATATGTTTGCAACTAAAGATGATAAAGATGATAAAAAAATGTTTTTTCGACCAACGAATATGAGAGCAAATATTCTTACATACTCTGATTGGTGGGATACTTTGTGCAGTGTGAATAACTGGTATTGTAAATTAGACAGTTCTGACAATGGTATTAAATACTTAAATATTTTGCTATATTTTTTATCCTCATAACCATTGTAGGACATAGGAATAATCGTGTATTTTTCCAAGCACACAGTCTCACTTCAGGTTTTTGCTAGAAGTTGTTCAAGGTCTGTTTGTATATTAATGTAATTTGTATATGTCTAACAGTTTTGTTTGAATGTGAAAATATGAAAATTAAAAATATATTGACCAATCTTGGGAGATTCTTAGTGTGAAGAAAGACGTTGATTAAAAACCAATCATTTACGCTTTTATTTGTTAGGTGTTAATGAATTTATAGTGAAAATGCACTTTTTTTGTGAAAATGTCAGACACATATATTAATAACATGTTCAATTTAATAATATATCTTTATTTCTCAACAAACAATATACATACAGTAGGTATAGAAAAGTGCAGTTTAGTTAGCATGTAAAATATTTTACATCAACAATGTATATTAATGTAATATATCTTAACAGTTTTGTTTGAATGTGAAAATATGAAAATTAAGAATATATTAAACAATATTGGGAGATTCTTAGTTATCTTCTTAGTGTGAAAAATGACGTTGATTAAAAACCAATGATTTACGCTTTTATTTGTTAATGAATTAGTGAAAATGCACTTTTTTGTGAAAATGTCAGACACATATATTAATAACATGTTCAATTTAATGATATATCTTTATTTCTCAACAAATAATATACATAGGTATAGAAAAGTACAGTTTTGTCATTTACAATATTTTACATCAACAATGAAAATCAGCTATAGGTTACCTATATGTAAGGGAGCTTTATTATTGGGTCGTAATTTGTAGATGTTTCGCTACGATATCAAAAAGGGTCATATACAATGTACATCTTGTTTCTATATTGCTAGGACAAATTCTTCTATAAGTATACGGACCGTCATGATCGTATGGTAGTTGGATTTACAAGCACCTATGTTATCAGTGCGTATCACCACTAACGTTGTGAGTTCAAATCCCGTTCATGCCGAGGTGTACTCGATACAACAGAATGCTACACAGTTTGTCAGTGACTTGCGACAGGTCGGTGGTTTTTTTTTTCGGGTACTCCGGTTTCTTCCACCAATAATACTGATCGCCACGAACTAACTGAAATATTGTTGAAAGTGGCGTTAAACACCATACAGCAAGCTCTAAAAGTATAATTACAAGGGAACGCTTCTAGTAAAATCATAACAAACAAAAACAAACAAACAAATACTTTATTATCCTCAGACACTAGTGTACAAGGGGTCAAAACATCATAACATTGATATTGGACTGTTCATTTTAGATTTTATTCAGACATATTGATTGGTCAACTATAACTATATAATATATGAATAGGTTTTCGGAAGCAAAATTAGGAATAGGTACGGCATTTGTACTCCAATTTGTGAATGGGTAGTGTTTTTCATACTCCAATAAATATTAATGGGCAGGATTTTCGTACTCAAATATATTAAAGAGTTGGATTTTCAGGAAATATATGAAAGGTAATATATTTTTTAACTTCAAGCACCACCACTATACCAAATTTTACATCGCTTTTACCCCCCCCCCCCCATGTTCTCCCCACCCATGTAATACATCATTATTCTTTGTACCATGGTGACCGATTTACATTCATCTCGGTAAACAAAACTTCTTAAAGCTATGTATATGACGTTTTTGCTTTATTAAATGGAAGAAAGTTCAGTAATTTATATATTTGTGGTTGGATTTTTTTCCTTAGAAAAATATATTTCTTCATTTTCATAGATGTTTTTAAATCTCATGTGTACTGGTTGAACTCCGTTATTTGTTTACACATGTTAATGTAATAAAAATGAATATTTTTTTAATCTGTATTTCTATAAATGTCTTTATTTAACAAATGTAGCAGAAAAATATAAAGGCATTTTAAAATTTAAATTTGTTATTACAAATTTTAGTTGTACACTTACTTGAAAAACAAAAACCATAAAAACGAATAATGTATCCTCAATATAACCTTGTATTTGTTTATAAAGGTATGGCAGTATATCTATGTATGCATTCATCAGCATACAAAATAATAATACCACATTGTCAGAACAGGTCCAACATCCGACAGAAAAATAGTAGACAAATGCAAAATCGACACCTCTCACACACAAATATTTGACCATTCTCCTTCCTGGGTTAGTACAGGCACTTCAATAAAACGTGGCGGGGTTTAACTAGTTTCATGGACCCCCCCTCCACCCAATCTCTTGTATAGTTAGTACAGGGAACAGGAAATAAATGTACGAATACAATTACATTACAATTTAAAATTTATATTAAAATTAAAGAGATATTAAGTTTGGTGAAACAAAATGTTCTCATTTTAAATTATTTGAGTATTTTTTTAATATTCAAAACTTTCTATATATAGTAACAGATTCTTCCGGACTATAATTTTATCAAATTTAAAATAGCAATAAATAAAATATGAATTTTGCTTTAAATTCTTGAGCGATAAAACATTTTTGTCTTTTCTTATTAATATTCATAAATGTTGACTATAAAAGTTACACCAGGAACAATTAACAATTGTAATTAACTGTGTATTAATTATGTATTTACATAAATACAAAACGTGTACAATGAAATATGAATCATTATTTACTAATTGATTCAGACCTATCGCGTGTCATTTGAAATTCCATTTTAGAATTTTACAAGTTATAACGAATAATAATCATTTCCAGCTCGATCGACAGATAAAAATGTCAGCCATATCTGATATATAAGTTGATACAAATTGGCGTGAAACCCTATATTTAAAAAAATGAATACTATTTGTTTAATCAGATTTGTAAAACCTTTTCTATTTTTACCACTTAAGTGGGGATGATCGCAGTTAAGTACGCAAAACTGTGAAATACGTAACGTAATCGAGTAATTATGCAAATTTTGACACGTTTTTTTGTGCATTTACCATCATTACAAAATATTCACAGTTCGAATTTTTATTTCCGAAATTTATGCAACAATGAATTATTCAAAAAGTTTAAAAAAAAAAAAAAAACAAAAAAAAAGTATTTTTGAATCCATTAATGAAAAACGTGACTATCTTTTTGTGAATTATTCCCCAATGAGCCGTACCAATTCATTATAACGTATAAATAAACATGAATGTCAATTTTTAGTCTTAAATTGTCTCATTTTGCTGTATTTTTATACTCATAAAGCCAATGTTTAATAATGGTACAGAGCTATAACATTTTTATCACACAAAATTTCATAAATAAACATGACATGTGAAGTTTTATTTGTTTTTTCTCATGTAGTGAACAAACCTTTTTATGTGATATTATATGATACATATATTTTCTTTATTTTTTAAAAGTCATCCAATTTCATAATATTGTGGTAGAAAGAATTTCAAATCTGCACATGATCTTGTTTGAAATAATATTTGATATTTCAAAACTGAACTAGATTTGACATGTTTAGCTCAAACTTTGGTTTCAATTTTCGTGTTCTAGATGAACAAAGCGTATCCAGGGCAAAATACATTATTATGTATATGAACCATTTTCATAAAAAAACAGTCCGAACACAGAGACAAACATAGAACAAATGTTGTGATAAAAAGAACTGCCACTAAGCAAGGAGTATCACCATGAATCCAACCCCTTCACCCCACTAGAATCCCCCCTCTTTCACCCCTCTAGACGATTATTTAAGCTCTTCTTCATTTTACTCAAATATCTTATTCATCGTGTTGGTAAATGAATGACAAATATGATAACAACATTTACAACATTTTTTCAAAATATTTTGTAATTAGGAAGTGTCATTAGGCGTTTAGCTTCCACCTTCCAATTATGTATTATTTGTTATTATTTAGCTTAATGATCAAAGTCCATAATGACTTATTGAAAATAATATGATTTTTTTCTCGTTTGTATTGAACGTTAGAACACAGAAATATTGCGTGGATAATTCCAAAAATATTTGTTCATGCATGACTGATGTAGCTATTCCTGTCCCCTGTTTTAGTGGAGTTCGTATTTCTCAATCTTTGGTATTCCAGAGTTTCTGCTTCCTGTCAGAATTTCTTTTGACAAAAGATTGCTGCCAACAAGAAAGTTACAGAACCAAACGTTTCTTAATAAGCAAGTTGAAGTCATCACTTTGAACACGACGAGTGAATTAGAACTGCTTACCCTTCCGGAGTACGTGAGATCACCCACTGGTTTTCATTTACTTTCGTTTTACTAATTCCTCAGTTTTAATTATAATGCCTGGTAGATCTTTGTTAACCTCTTTCTTCTTTTCCTTTTGTACATGGTGTTGTCTTTCTTTTTTTCTTTTGACCATTGTATTGTCTGTCCTTTTTCGCTTGACCATTGTATTGTCTGTCCTTTTTCATTTGACCATTGTATTGTCTGTCCTTTTTCATTTGACCATTGTATTGTCTGTCCTTTTTCATTTGACCATTGTATTGTCTGTCTTTTTTTCTTTTGACCATTGTATTGTCTGTCCTTTTTCATTTGACCATTGTATTGTCTGTTCTTTTTCGTTTGACCATTGTATTGTCTGTCCTTTTTCGTTTGACCATTGTACTCTCTGTCCTTTTTCATTTGACCATTGTATTGTCTGTCCTTTTTCGTTTGACCATTGTATTGTCTGTTCTTTTTCATTTGACCATTGTATTGTCTGTCCTTCTTCATTTTACCGTTGTATTGTCTGTCCTTTTTCGTTTGACCATTGTATTGTCTGTCCTTTTTCGTTTGACCATTGTATTGTCTGTTCTTTTTCATTTGACCATTGTATTGTCTGTCCTTTTTCATTTAGCCATTGTATTGTCTGTCCCTTTTCATTTGACCATTGCATTATCTGTTCTTTTTCATTTGACCATTGTATTGTCTGTCCTTTTTCATTTAACCATTGTATTGTCTGTCCTTTTTCGTTTGACCATTGTATTGTCTGTCCTTTTTCATTTGACCATTGTATTGTCTGTCCTTTTTCGTTTGACCATTGTATTGTCTGTCCTTTTTCGTTTGACCATTGTATTGTCTGTCCTTTTTCGTTTGACCATTGTATTGTCTGTCCTTTTTCATTTGACCATTGTATTGTCTGTCCTTTTTCATTTAGCCATTGTATTGTCTGTTCTTTTTCATTTGACCATTGTATTATGTGTTCTTTTTCGTTTGACCATTGTATTGTCTGTCCTTTTTCGTTTGACCATTGTATTGTCTGTCCTTTTTCATTTGACCATTGTATTGTCTGTCCTTTTTCTTTTGATCACTGTATTGTCTGTCCTTTTTCTTTTGACCACTGTATTGTTTGTCTTTTTTTCTTTTGACCACTGTACCGTTTGTCCTTTCTCTTTTTACGGCTTCTAATTACCCCTTCTGTATCTTCAAACATTTAGTTGTGTTTTACTAACATGATATACCCGTACCACACAGCTCTTTGAGTACTATTTTGTCTAATTTATTGTCACTAGTAGTATAATGTGGGCTTAATGCCCTTTTGACTTTCTAAAAAAAAATGTATCAATGTGGGGCGAGGTATTTGTTTTCGTGTCAAAAATAAACTTTTAATTTTGATTATTGGTCGATTGCGTTATATTTGTGCACAGGTTAATCGCATTATGCAGATTATTGCACCGTGGTATGTTAAGCTAATTACTACCATAAAGTGACCAAATAGTTATCCACGGTAGCGCCTATACAGAAACTATAATTTTATCCACGGTAGCAACTATACAGAAACTATGCTTTTATCCATGATAGCAACTATGAATGGACCATAATTATCTCCACGGGAGCGACTATTCTGAGTTCGAGAAATCAAAATTCGCCAAAGGTTACGGATTATGGTGATTAACGCCACTTTCAACAATATTTCAATTATCGTTGCAGTCGATTTTATTGGTGGAGGAAACCGGAGTATCCGAAGAAAATCACCGACCTGCCGTAGGTGACTGACAAACTTTATCACTTAATATTGTATTCAGTACGCCTCGTCATGGGCGGGATTCGAATTCACAACATTAGTGTGTTAGTTGCTGACTGCATATGTAGTTGTCAATCCAACTACCATGCGATGACGACCACGACGGCCCCAAATATTCGCCAATCAACCGAAAAAAAAAGAAGAAAAAAATGTGTATAACTTTTGCAACAGTTGAAATATTGTGTATGTTCTTTATCTAACGTGAATTTGACGATCACATATCTCATGTAATAATTTGACGATCACATATCTCATGTAATAATTTGACGATCACATATCTCATGTAATAATTTTGAATGAATCCAGTCGAACATGATATCTTACATCATACTAATTAGAATACTTGATTCTCGCACGATATAATCGACGTTACGTTCAACTTGGATAATGCGAAATATTAATACAATGTATGCAATAGAGATTACTAGTAAGCAACAAATACATGTATATATCGGTCAATAAAATAACATCTTGATGTTGCTCAATCTCTAGTTCTTTGTAGTATTTTGTAGATCATTGCTTTGTCTATTTGTCCTGTTTGGTCGCTGTGTTGTCTGTCCTTCTTCAATTTTCGACTACTGATTTACGCCATTGGTATCCTTAATCTTTACTTTCAGCAAATGAAAAGCAACAAATTACGTCATGTTCATTGTCAGAAGTACGATTGACATACATTCGTAATGACCACTGTAGTGTATGTCCTTTAATCACTGGCTTCTGATTACCCCTTTGGCTGGGGCGGATCCAGGGGGTGGGGGCGCACCCGACCCCCCCCCTAAAATTTGAAAAAATATGATTTTTTTGCGTAAAATCGTGATTTTTCACACGAAATACCCCCAAAATTTTCGTGCCTCGCTCCGCTCTCCCCGATTATTTTAAATGCGCCCCCCTAATTTGAAATCCTAGACCCGCCCCTGTTTGGTATCTTAACACATTGCTTTCAACAAACTTAGACACATATGACGTCATGTCCATTGTCAGAAGTACGATTGACATACATCCGTAATGGCCACTGTAGTGTATGTCCTTCAATCTTTGCCTTCTGATTACTCCTTTGGTATTTTAAAACTTTACTTTAAACAAATGAAAAACATGACGCCATGCTGATTATCACATGTATGAATTTCATAGAGGTGTTATACATCACTGGGAAGGCCAATGAGGACGCTTTAAGCAATCACCTACACTGATTGATTTGATGATCGATTTATTGTGTTTAACGCCACTTTCAACAATATTTCAGCTATATCATGGAAACCAGTTTTAGTGGTGGAAGAAGCCGGAGTACCCGGAGAGAAGCACCGACCATGGGCAAGCAACTGGACTTTATCACTTGTGGTTGCGAGTCGAGTGCACCATTTTTGTAATTTACAAAGCCGGACGCGTGTGTCATTATGAAAAGAGAATTTTAACGGTAACGGTCAACAATGTAATCAATATCAACCCACAACTACCTCTTTCCTCAAATAATAGAACACAAAAAAGTATTTCAACATATTATATTGGAATTCCATGTCCTGTCTTGGGACAGGCACAAACGAAGTGGCGGATTTACACCGGTTAATGAGATGCCGACCCTCCTTCTTGATTATTGGATCTGTTAAAGATATAAAACATGATCCCACCCATCCCTTTCTTCTAGTCTTTTCATGGCGACGCCTAAAAATAAGATCCCAACCGTCTCGTTTGATAATTTACAAAAACGTATCTAATTCACCCCTTTCTTCTAGTCTAACAATAAATAAAACAACATTCAATACGTCAAGTAACTTTATATGTATCCGTTTTTAATTCATGTCTGCACCTTCTTTGTACAACAACACCTACTTAGAATGACTGGTACCTTTTTTTGCATGTGTCAATCTCTTACCACACAAGTGACAATCCTACTGTAATAATCCAGTTACTTTCACCCAATTGAATTTAGTGTTTGTCTTTATGTAGAACGATATTAAACGATATTACGATATTTAATTACGCTTGTTAGCCTAATTGACCGTCAGTTTCTTTCGTGAGATGTATTTTGCATGTATTTAAAACGTAGTAAAACATTGCACAGTTTACGTAACGTGGAATTAATTCCAATTACAGAAGACATTAAATCAGTGAACTAGAACTGCATGTTGAACGATTTTGTTCAGAACATTCTTTATGTTTAATATTATGTTATTACATAACTAGTATTGGTTTCCATTCTTCTCCACGCGGTCTACACACAAATGTGAGGGTGTACGAGGACTCCCGAGTATTGTTGTCCAAATAACCGTCGTAGTCGTGACCGTATGGTAGTTGGATTTACAACTGCCCATGCAATCAGTACCTATCGCCATTAACGTTGTGAGTTCGAATCCCGCGCTCAGGCGATATGTACTCGATACAACATTATGTGATAAAGTTTGTCAGTGAGTTACAGCAGGTTGGTTGTTTTCTTTAACGCCACTTTCAACAATACTTCAGTTGTATTGTGGAGGAAACCGGAGAAACCCACCGTTTGGAATTAAGAGTGTGTTTTTATTAAAAGTTATTTTACTTGAAATGTCCATTATTTGTTGACAACATTTATTTTAATAATTGTTTTAATGTATTTTCAGTAACCACTACCCAAATACACCCTCTTATAATTTTGACGCAATGTGTTACTTTGATCATGGAAGTAAAACATATTTCTAGTGTTGAGTTCCTAGTATCGAATTCCTATACCATATCGTTTTCTCTTTGAACAGTAATTAGTGAACATGCATGACTGATCACAACGTATTATACCGTTGATTGTATGCTTCATTGAGTATATATACTATAAATGGAAGTCCATATTTAGTATATCCTCTGACCTTAACTATATTTTAACCTTGGAAATCTTAACTTGTAATAACTATTCTTCAACAAGGGAGATCACTTTACATAACCATAATGGCGATTTTCTATATCACTGCCTTAACTTTATGGTATTAAGTCCCAAAATTAGTTCCGTTCTATGTTTAGATTTTGTTGTTATTTCTAGCATTCGTTAGCGTCTGTTGCTTAACGCTAAATGAGCAATATTTCAGTTATTATAGCCAGCATCAGTTTTTTCAGACCATGATGGTTGTTTTGTACTACATGTATATACAAACGATGTACGGTTCGTGTTTAACTCCGGTTGTTTGTAGGAGGGGTTCGTGTCTTGTTTATGTTATTTGTGTTTGTTTGTTCATAGTAGTGTACAATGTATATTGTGTTGTGTTTTTGCTTTGTTTTTTTTTCGTCTATGTTGCCAGTTTCTCTGGATTCTCCATTTTTGATTGCACTTTCGGTGTTCTCTAACGTGTACCTGTAGAATACTAACACAATACTAGCTCAACAAAGCAACATTCTCTCTAATCAGAAACATTATTCCGACTCCAATCAAACCACACTTTTATGTTGCTCCTTCATATGGACAATTCACAGAGGTGAAAGAAGCAAATATTGTTTTTTTTAGTTTTCTCTATCCCACCGTGAATCTTCTGTTCTCATGACATGCACACTAACTAAGCATTACAACCATCTAGACCGTCCTAAAATGGATGTTTTGTGCCCTTTCTTCTTTTTTTTCGACATTGTATTATCTGTCCTTCCATATATTACTTCTGATTACCACGATGGTATCTTCATACTATATTCAAGCACGATTAGATAGGTATACTCTATAATACTTGTAAATATATTGGTAACGAAAACGTAGATATCTAATTTAGTGCGCACAACGCGTTTCTGGAAAAATCAGGTACGCTCAAAACCAAAAGATTGGAAAGACAAATAATGTTAAAGTGTTTGGTAAATTACGTTCTAAGAAAATAATAAATGCATTAATTTAATTATACGAACCGTTGTTTTTCATCTTTGATCCTGTTTATTGAAATAAGTGTTGAATTGATTTCTTGTGTAAACAAATATATATTTAAAGCACAAACACTTCCTGTTACTCAAATTTCGGAGTTCCAAACTCATCTCTAAACTATATATTATTTTTGCAATTCAAAGCCCTTTCTCATATTTCATTTGCATTGAACATTCATATAATAACCAGATTAGTGAATGCTGTTCGGAATTTGGTTTTCATAATTTGAGTCATGCCTGTTTATTTCCAATATGTGGGGTTAAAATGTAGAACAAAACATATTGATATTTATTTAGAGAGGATGATAATTTCATACTACATGTTCATGTGTGTTTTCTAATTTGGATTTTTTTCAAACTGTCATTTTGTAATCTAGTATGATAAATACATAGTAACATACTATTTCACTAAATTATTAGTGAAAAGCAATGTCCACTTCCGTTTTTTGGTTGAGTCCGTGTTGCTCATCTTTTTTGTTTCCGGTTTTGTATTTTGTTTCGTGGTTTGTTTCTTCGGTTTTATATTTTGGGTTTTTTGGTGGAGTTCGTGTTGCTCATCAATTTAGCTTTGTGTATTGTTTTGTGTTGTGTTTTTGTATTTTGTTTGTCTTCGTCCTGTGTCTCTATGTGCCCAATGTTGCCAGTGTCTCTATGTGCCCAATGTTGCCAGTGTCTCTATGTGCCCAATGTTGCCAGTGTCTCTATGTGCCCAATGTTGCCAGTGTCTCTATGTGCCCAATGTTGCCAGTGTCTATGTTCCCAATGTTGGCAGTGTCTCTATGTGTCCAATGTTGCCAGTGTCTCTATGTGTCCAATGTTGCCAGTGTCTCTATGTGCCCAATGTTTCCAGTGTCTCTATGTGCCCAATGTTGCCAGTGTCTCTATGTGCCCAATGTTGCCAGTGTCTCTGGGATGTCCATTTTTGATTTCCATTTCTGTTTTCTCTAGCGTTTATTTACTAAAATTATCATGACCATAGGACATATTTAATAAAATTGCATTTTGATAATAATTTATTTTTTTAACAATCTTGATTTACGAGTTATCATAATGAAAACATGTCTTCTGTGTTAAGATAAGTATTTTATATTTATGCCAAAACTTCTTTTTAAATTCCCACAAATCATGAGAATCAATGTCAGTATTACTCTTTAATCGCAACTTTTTCTCAATAGCTATAATTTTACATTGAATTATAACTATCGAGCGATAAAAATAATTCAATCATTTATATAATCTTAACTGTTATTCAGTAGACTAGAAAAATGACATAATACAAGTATTACAATGCACATTGGAAACAACAAAAGATTTTTTGCATTTCAAATTGATATCTTTCTTTTATTCCCGCTTCACTTTTACCAAGATGTTGGTCGATAACATCACACCGGAGAGCGAAAAGAGGGGGAGATAACTAGCTGATAACCTTGATACGACAAATATGAAAACAAAAGAAATAATACATGTACCATAAATTTAGCACAATAAGCATACCAGACAATGCAGTATTCACCTCGAAGTAGTTGTAAATTTCACAGAGAGTAAAATGTATATTGCCAGCAATTAAACATGAAATGCAAAGGTGAATTTAAAAGCAATTATTTCATAATGTTTTATGGGTTGCAAGTGCAGTTTTGATTACCTGATACAGAAATTGAAAGGTCTTTTATGCAAAGCGTCACTTTTCCACAATTATAGTTCGAAGCTATCAAAATCATTACCAATTTATAGATTAGCTCGACAAGTTTTTAGAAGAGATGTCAGCATTGTAAAAGAGACATTTACTGAAGGAAACACGTAATAAAATTGCAAAAAAGCAATACTAAAACAAATATAAATGTTGTAAATCAGGAAAACATAGTTACATTGACTAATACATTATGGGAATTTTGCTCAATTATATACCAACAATTAAAATGATGTTTTATCAATGTTTAATGTGCCATTGCATGAAAAGTGTTGACCATGGCATGACATGTTTTGGTCTGAGGAAAGTATTTCACCTACGATACGTAACGAATGCGGCCATAATCCTAACACAATAGCAACGTCAGTAAAAATACAAAGTAGTTATATGCATGTTGAAGTAATTCCTATCATTAAAGTTTTAGTTGATCCTGTTCACTATCATTGTCAAAAATAAAAGTTGTTCTAAATGGAAATAATTCATCAGAGGTTGTGTTTATTTTGCACATCCCTGGAAGATGAGTGCCACTTATTTTTTAATTGCTAATTGACATACCTTTGAGTACCTCTTTATATTTCAATGAGAAAAGTTAAAATCTAAAATCTTAAATCAAGAAGACATCATTAATTGCCAACATGGTAATAAACCAAAATTGTAGATTTCTTTATTTATTAACCATTAAAAATGTAGAATTTACCTGAATCAATAAAAATTGTAGATTCCCTTTTTAACATTTAACAATCATTAAAAATTGCAGATTTCTTTATTTAAGAATTATTTACAAAATAGTAGATTCATTTACTCAACAATTATTAAAATTTGTAGATTTCTTTATTTAACATTTAGCCATCATTACAAATGGTAGATTCCTCTATTAAACATTAATAATCATTATCAATTGTAGATTCCTCTATTAAACATTTAACGGATTCTGATTACCCCTTTGGTATCTTGAAACTCGTCTTAACAATCATTATAACTTGTAGATTCCTTTATTTCTCAATCATTAAAAATTTCAGATTCTTTAATTAAATAATCATTCAAACTGATAACAGGAAATCATAACGACATGTATTTATTTAAGACCAATATCAGTTACACGGTGGTCATCTTGTATTCTTTGTTTACATGTTGTATGTCACAAAATGACTGTTAAATGTATAAATGTCAATAAAGTCACCATTTATGTAGTATAAGATTAGTCTTTACAGGAATTTAATTGTATTTCTGAATCGGTGCGAAAGTGACCACCTTATAATAAAAACAACTTTTAAAATATTGAAGTCCCTTAGCTTATTACTAAAATGACATTTTCATCTCGTTAAAATGTCCCTTTAAAAGTCTATAAAACTGACATAGCTTTACACTTGTGTATCAAGGTTTGATTGGCTGTGATCTTATTCAGTAGAGAGTTTAAATGTCTAACAGATTAATAGTTAAAAACATAAGTATCTGCAAGGCCGATAAAAGTAAAAAGAAACACAAATATCGTGACGAAACGTAATTAAACGAGATTACATGCATTTGAATGTCAAATTCCGTAAGGTTAGAGGTTATGAAAGATTTACGTGCTAAAGGGGGATGTAAACAGCGTTGATTTAACACGGAATCAACGACAGCCGAAAGGTGTCAAAGTGTAACCCGAACTCAAGGTGCAACCGAGGCTCATGTTTCCGAATGGCCCTTGTAAACTGACTATTGAATTAAATAAATATTTATTTTACGGTTTGTTTGACAGGTTTCACTGATATTACAATAGGTTTATATAAACTACCGTGTATAGCTTCATTTGATTTAATTTGACACAGGATTTAAAAATAAACATCAAATTCATATTTCTGGCGAAATTCAAAATGGATATGAAAAAAGTAGGGTTTTTTTTTTCATATGCAAGATTTCAAGATTTATTTGGTGTTCATCAAAGATTTTTAAAATATATTCCTAGTTGACATAATGGGGGATGACACAACTCGAAGACACAACAATAAAACCGTAGATATATAATATAGTGCGCACGACACGTTTCTGTAATAACCTTCATCAGGTTCGCTCAAATCGAAATATTGGAAAGTCAAATAATTTAAAGTTTTGGGAGCAATAATAAAGCGCCTAAACAGAGTAACAAAGGTCACCTAAGGTCACCTAAGGTCACCTACGTCTGTGGGAGGAGAACCTTAGTTTTATTAATAATTACATTATTTAGGAACTGTAAATTTCACTGACCACTGGGCGGATGATACCCTCGGGGACTAATAGTCGAAGCACTGACCACTGGGCGGATGATACCCTCGGGGACTAATAGTCGAAGCACTGACCACTGGGCG
>MJUT01016341.1:35643-46534 GCA_002080005.1 Gigantidas platifrons | reverse complement strand
CTGAATCACAATGAATACACAATTGTTGGAATACATTTCATAAGGAGACTCTTGTACTGAATCACAATGAATACACAATTGTTGGAATACATTTCATAAGGGGACTCTTTTACTGAATCACAATGAATACACAGTTGTTGGAATACATTTAATAAGGGGACTCTTTTACTGATAAAGTCCACTAGACAAGTTGATATTGTGACATTGTAAAGAAATACTACAGAAATGTAAATCTTTAGTTGTATGTGTAGTGGTTTGTAAAGTGTTGTTTGTCCTTTTGTTTTGTTTTCTTTTGGCGATTGTGTTTTTTTGTCTTACTTCGATTCATTGATTCTGATTACCCCTTTGGTATCTTCAAATTCTTCTTTAGATACAAATTAACAGGCTGAAGAGCAATAATTTACTGTCATGAAAAAATAATTACATATTTGTCAATATGTGTGAGTTGTGGAATTAAAATAGAATTCGACAAATGAAGGAGATAGAAACGTCTAATTTATATTAGCAGATAAGTTCACCCTAGAAAGTGGTTTAACCCCGCCATATTCTGACAAAACAGGAATTCCCGTATACATGTTTTAAGCAAACAATTTTATCAATAAATACATGTAAAATTATTCTAAATAAATTTGTAGATCATTTGTTTTGTGACTAAGACACAGACAGTATTTAGAGTTTGATCATTTGTTTTGTGACTAAGACACAGACAGTATGTAGAGTTTGCTTTCTATTATCAGGTACGAGAACAGCTGGCCTCAGAAACAGGTTTAACGGTTCGTGTAGTACAAGTATGGTTTCAAAATCAACGAGCAAAGGTAATTAATTAGTTAAAAACACACATAAATTAAGTTTTGTTCACTGTTAACCGCATTGACCAACAAATAAACGAACAATTATGGCATTGTTAGCATTTGTTTTACTTCAAATGTAGCTTTTTATGGTCCTTGACTAAAAAACCTTTATTGTCACCCTACTGCCTTATCAATACTAAACATTTAGTTCTGACAGAATCATGTGTTGCCACTAGTATTGATACTAGTACTCCTATTATAGTAATGTTTGTGTGTGTATTTTGCGCTTGTTATATACCACATGAACAAGACAGGAATAAATTGTGTGTTAATAAATGTCACCTATAAGAAGTAAATGTATTATCGATATCCCTTTTTTATTATTATGTTTATCACTTGATCTAAAATCTCGACAACATCCTGTTTCTCCACCAATCAAGACATTCTAATTTATTTATTTATATGTAACGTTTGTTTTTCCAATTTATTGTGGTAACTAAGTTTATTTGTGGATGAACTCAAATTTCCTGAGAAAACAGGAAAACAGTTTGAAGAACCTGCTAGATTTTCTCACTATGGAAGTACACATTGAACACACATCACAGAAAGCTTGATACAACCCTATGCCTCATTGCCTATTTGAAGGACATTGGTAATGATATACCACTGGTGGCTTTAAACCCCAGTCTAACTCTCTTACTATAACATATGTACTTAATTTTAAAACTATCAAATAAAGCCTGTAGAATTAGCATCAGTTTGGAAGCCCCATTAATAAAATGCAGAAAACTAAACATATTAAGAATTGTAACATAAATACGCATTTTTCCTTTTATGTTTTTATGCAGTAATCAACTTAAAAACAGTGAACTTTTACAAACCATGGTATAACATGAAGATCTTGATGTTATTCCATGATTTTGACGTCATAGATCTGTTATTCCATGATTTTGACGTCAGATCTTGATGTTATTCCATGATATTAACGTCATCATGTAATTTCTGTTAGAAAACATATATACTATGGATCTTACTCATGAACTTATTTAAACCAATACATCCTTCGGATTCGTTGGTTTAAATAAGTTAATTCGTAACATCCATGGTATATATACATATTCCAATAGGCATGTAAAACGATATCAACCAATACAGGTTATTTCAAATTATTATATGTTGATAGAGAAATGTTATTGTGTTTCTTTTACTAAAGGTAAAGAAAATGTCTCGACGAGGATCTGACGACTCTCTAGGAAAGGAGAGAAAACGACGAGGGCGCCACCTAGATGAAGAAAAGGATCCATACCAAGATTTAGATGACCAATCACTGCGTCTGGCATCAGATAATGAAGGTATTATTTTTATTTAGTATAATCAAGTACAATAAACGTTAGAGATTACCGAAAATGCAATAAAAAATGGACAATCCAGATAAACTGGTAACATAGGGTACACAAGACGAAGATAAACTATGCAAGAACACAACACAACATGTGTAGGACATGAGCCCTCATACAAACAAATGGGGGTAAATATTAACTGAACTTCGTTTTATGCGGAAATCGTAAAAATGTACCCTGGTTTTTTAATGTCTTTTTGTTTGTTGGTATTTTGTATTGTTTCAGTTCTATTGGATTTTTGCTTCCAAATTTTCGCTTGAGTTAATGTTCTCCATTACATATACAACTGAAATAGGAGATGGGAGGATTGGTGTCTAATTAACCAGTTCAACCAACCCGCCACTCTTTTGTGCTGTTCCAGAACATAACCTATATTTACATCGGCTTCTGTTGTTAATATATCATTTGTTCTATAGTCGAATTTTTACTTTTTGCGAGTGATGTGGTTTGTGTATTTTTGCGAGGGGAGGGGTATGGTTTGTGTATTTCTGCAAGGGGAGGGGTATGGTTTGTGTATTTTTGCGAGGGGAGGGGTATGGTTTGTGTATTTTTGCGAGGGGAGGGGTATGGTTTGTGTATTTCTGCAAGGGGAGGGGTATGGTTTGTGTATTTCTGCAAGGGGAGTGGTATGGTTTGTGTATTTTTGCGAGGGGAGGGGTATGGTTTGTGTATTTTTGTGAGGGGAGGGGTATGGTTTGTGTATTTTTGCGAGGGGAGTGTATGGTGTGTGTATTTTTGCGAGGGAGGGATATGATTTGTGTATTTTTGGGAAGGCTGTGGTGTGTTTTGTGGTTGGTGATAGTCTTAGCCATTACCTTTTAACTTCCAGTCTTAATTAAGGAAGTCATTTACTTGAGTCTTATTGAAAAATAAAAATCACATCAAGTAATGTATCAGTTATCACATCCATAATAGTTTCTGCGAATCTGTTAACTATTTTACTTGATTTAAATAGAACAAGATACATTAATAACGAATTATACTTGTTTTAGTCATTTGTGTATCAGTATTGCAATGATCTGTCTTATTTTTTCCTAATATATGTGATAAAAGTAAACTTCATTTGGCCTTGAAAAAAACATTTTAAGCTAAAGTTTTTTAACTGTGGATTAAAATTCATAACATATTTTCTGTGTCAATCATTTCTATATAAAATAAACAAAATACGACAAAAATATAATATCTGGTGGAGTATTAAAAAAATTAAAGTATGCGGATGCCTTTAACATTCCAGCAAAATCACTCCCAATGTGTATTTATTCCTATGGCAATTTATTACATGTTAAAACATAATATTCTCACAATATATAACATATACATACTAGTATCTTTCGAATGGCCATATTTTCAAGTCTTTTTGATATTAAATTACACAGGAAAAAATTAAAAACAAAAGTGTAAAATTATCAGTGTTCAGTTAATCATTGTTTTTTTTCTATTTCGTGAAAATTTTATTTTACAAAATTATTTACTGTATATTCATGTTTTTTTTTCGTGGTGTACAGATTTTCACGAATTTCGTGAGAATCAAACCATGCAATTCAGAATTTAGCCAAAATTTGTAAAATATACATATGTATATATATACTGACAATTGTGTCGTACATATAATATTGGACTGACATAATTCATATCCAACTTTCAAAATAGGATCAGACATTGCATAATATCATTTTGTCTCTGAATTGAATTTGTTCTGTATTTGGTGATCCACGAAAATGCATTTTCCCCCTAAAACCACGAAATTGTAATTTCTCCTCAAATGAATTTGTTATGTATCTGTAAAAATCCATGTTTATGCTATATATTGTGTTAAGGTTTGGTTTTCGTTCAAATTTCCTAATTTTTTTTTTAATTTTTTTTTCAAATTTCCGACAATTTCAAATTTCAAATTTTAAAACTATAGATTTTAAATTTTCAAATTTTCAAAAAGTCAATAAGTCACTGCTTTCCTTTTACACGAAGAAGGCATTTGCTTTGGATACAATTTTTGTTTATTCATATATAGTTTTCGCAAGTACGTTCGTTCTTTGTAATGTATATCTATAGAAATCTCTTTGATACTAAAACTATTTCATACAACAACAAAAATAAGTCAAACAAGTTTGTTTGTTTTTCTCTCTCTCTCTCAAATAATGCTAATTTCACATTTCAAATCATGTTATGGTTGCAGGTTATTAAATAAATATATTGATATCTCTAACAATCTTTTTGACACTCAAAAAATGTTCTTTTTACTGTTTTTTTATGTTTCTCGTTGGGTGAGATCATTTATTTTACACCCATAAAATACAGATAATGACGTGAATTTTTCTGTTATGCTCAATTTCAACACTTAATCGTAGAATTAAAACTACATAAAATACATTTCCCTTTTTATAAATCTATTTTAATGGGATAGAAATGTTTCAAAAGAAATGCTTGTAGAAAGATACGCATCAGTGATTCTGAGATAAATGTATGCATAAATTATCCAGTAATGCATGCAGATATATATTTTAATGATCTAATGATTAAGAGATCTAGACCTTTAACTTTCTACTGATTTCTTTTTAATTCATATAGCAGACAAGCAACTTTTTTTTTGGTATCAAACCTTCATTTAAAAAAAATCCTTTATGATGAATAGTTAGGTCTTTAATTTTCATTTACATCAAAAAGGTGGAGAAGTAAAGAATATAGAACATTACTGCT
The DNA here is from genome assembly GCA_002080005.1 of Gigantidas platifrons. Classification (NCBI taxonomy): domain Eukaryota; kingdom Metazoa; phylum Mollusca; class Bivalvia; order Mytilida; family Modiolidae; genus Gigantidas; species Gigantidas platifrons. The sequence continues at coordinate 41,649 of MJUT01016341.1, read as the reverse complement.
AAGGAATGAATTTCTAAATATATTTCTTACTAGAGAGTCAATGACAATCACCCACGATGAAAACATATACTATTATACTGTTTATAATGTACTATGTATTCTATTTTTACATGTAGTTTCGGTGGTTTTCTCCGGGTACATCCGATTTCCTCAACCAATAAAACTGACCGCCACGATATATCTGAAATATTGTTGAAAGTGACGTTAAACATCATAACCCTAACTCTATTTTTACAGGTTCCCTGTTCTAGACAGAGTTATTCCTTATTATTACTTTTTTTTGGCAGGTTCCCTGTTCATTTCATAGTTATTCCTTATTATTATTCTTTATTCTATATTTACAGATTCCCTGTTCTAGACAGAATTATTCCTTACTATTATTGTTTTTCTATTTTGACAGGTTCCCTGTTCATTTCATAGTTATTCCTTATTATTATTGTTTATTCTATATTTACAGGTTCCCTGTTCTAAACAGAGTTATTCCTTACTATTATTTTTTTTCTATTTTGACAGGTTCCCTGTTCTAGACAGAGTTATTCCTTACTATTATTGTTTATTCTATATTTACAGGTTCCCTGTTCTAGACAGAGTTATTCCTTACTATTATTGTTTATTCTATTTTGACAGATTCCCTGTTCTAGACAGAGTTATTCCTTACTATTATTGTTTATTCTATATTTACAGGTTCCCTGTTCTAGACAGAATTATTCCTTACTATTATTGTTTTTCTATTTTGACAGGTTCCCTGTTCTAGACAGAGTTATTCCTTACTATTATTGTTTATTCTATTTTGACAGATTCCCTGTTCTAGACAGAGTTGTTCCTTACTATCATTGTTTATTCTATATTTACAGGTTCCCTGTTCTAGACAGAATTATTCCTTACTATTATTGTTTATTCTATTTTGACAGGTTCCCTGTTCTAGACAGAGATATTCCTTACTATTATTGTTTATTCTATTTTGACAGGTTCCCTGTTCTAGACAGAATGATTCCTTACTATTATTGTTTATTCTATTTTGACAGGTTCCCTGTTCTAGACAGAGTTATTCCTTACTATTAGTTGTTTTCTATTTTGACAGGTTCCCTGTTCTAGACAGAGTTATTCCTTATTATTATTCTTTATTCTATATTTACAGATTCCCTGTTCTAGACAGAGTTATTCCTTACTATTAATCTTTATTTTATTTTGACAGGTTCCCTGTTCTAGACATAGCATTTCTTTATTCTATTTTGACAGGTTCCCTGTTCTAGACATAGTATTTCTTTATTCTATTTTGACAGGTTCCCTGTTCGAGAGATGGTTATTCTTTACTATATTCTTTATTTTATTTTGACAGGTTCCCTGTATTCAAACATGGATATATCTAACAATATGTTTATGGATGTACAAACATCAGAAGATTCTGCCGAATCACCCGATCAGAGCATTCCGGAAACTCTCGGACCTGACCTAAATAAATCAGGATGTCCGACCAATCATATCAACAAACTTTATTCCATGCAGAACTCATATTTTTGTGCAGAGTGACAATATGGCTGACGATTTACATTCCGCCCAATCATTTTAGACTATTGATGATATAACTTATTGAAGCATGTTCTGTAAATATGTAGAATGTGATATAGTATTTTAACAATACGTATGTCAGATTAATTTCACATCTATTGTTTAACGTAAACTTCTAATGTACACACGTGTCATGTGAACGGAGACATATTTATTGCATTCCTCGGCAAAGTAGTTCGGTGGAGGAATATCAGATTTATGTGAATTGGTTTTCATCAGAATTGCTCAATATTTCCCATGATTCATCATTGACAGATCAATTGCTAATTTATTTTTGTCAGGAGAATGGAATTGTCCAATTCATGATGCATAGCGGCATAAATGGTGTCAGACTCTTAGAAAAACTTGTGTTTTCTAGTTTCTCTTCGCAACATTGTTATTGTTTTGTAGTTCTAATTTTCATACGCATTTGTTATAGTTTATGTTACAATTATTCGATGTCTTAGTTCAATATCACAAATTAATATTGTTTCTGTTTTTACTATATCATGATAACGAAATTTCAAGTTAGTTTCACAAACTAATGTTTTTTTTTTTATCAAATCATGTTAGCGAAATTTTAATTCAGTTTCACAAAGTAATGTTTTTAATTAAATCATGATAACGAAATTTCAATTCAATATCACAAATTAATGGGTTTTTTTTGTATTATATCATAATAACGAAATTTCAAGTCAGTTTCACAAACTAATGTCTTTAATTAAATCATGATAACGAAATTTCAATTCAATATCACAAACTAATGGGTTTTTTATTTTATTTTATTAAATCATGATAACGAAATTTCAGTTCCGTCTCACACAGTAATGTGTTTAAGTTCAAAATAACAAAATGAATTAAAAATCTAAAAATCACGAGGATGTAAAACAGATTAGTACAGCAATGTAATAATGATATAATTATTACAATATTAGGTATGGATATTACAATGTAATGTTTGTTATTTTCATTTTGGTGCATTTTATTTATTATTTCATTATTACATTATTTTAGTTGATGGTTTAATTAAGGTCATGTACAATAGACTTCAACACTCTCCATATATAATTATTACATTGGTTGTTTATCATCACAAGCAAAATGTCATGGAGATGAACACTTTAGCGCCACTGTTGTTTATCATCGCATGCAAGATGTCATGGAGATAAACACTTTAGCCCCACTGTTATTTATCATCACATGCCAGATGTCATGGAGACGAACACTTTACCGTCACTGTTGTTTATCATCACATGCAAGATGTCATGGAGATGAACACTTTAGCGCCACTGTTGTTTATCATCACATGCAAGATGTCATGGAGATGAACACTTTAGCGCCACTGTTGTTTATCATCACATGCAAGATGTCATGTAGATGAACACTTTACCGCCACTGTTTCATAGCATATATACAACAACCCTGTGAAAACTTTATTTTATATGCAGAAATATTATACTGGTAATTTATTCATTTACTGGATAAATAGTAATAATACAGTTTAAGCCGATCGATTTGGCCATTTATTAAAATTTTCGCCAAAGAGAATTTGGAGGACGAAAAAATATTTGAACACCTTACATTTATTAAACATTGAGAAGATAATTGATTTACCATAATAAGGCTGAAAATTAATTTATCAAATGTTACGTTGATTTTATTCACACATTTGTACTAATGATGTTAGAGGGAACACAATGGGTCAGAGGTCAGAGGTCATTTCTGATAAATAATTAGAATTGGGAATGCTTATCCTCGGTTTCAACAATAGTTTAGTCATATCGGGGCAATCACCTTTTTTGGTAGAGGAAAAAACACGAATAGCAATAGAACCTCACAGATTTACAGGAAGTAACATACACACTTTGTCACAGAAGATTGTATCAAACACACCTTACAGGAAGTAACATACACACTTTGTCACAGAAGATTGTATCAAACACACCTTACAGGAAGTAACATACACACTTTGTCACAGAAGATTGTATCAAACACACCTGGTTATCACATTCAAAAACTGCAATGAATGCATAGGTAGACATCTATCCAACATCCATTTGATCACGGGTACGGACACGATGATCCCTTTTATCAACAGTAAGATGCATAAGCCATAAACAACAGATAACGGCACAATATTCTTTCCATATAGTATCATTTGGTGTCACTATGGTGTTTTAATTGTTCAACAATGTCAGGAATTTGGCTGTTCTCTTCTGTATCCATCCTCCCACGTAAAAGAAAACTAGTATATATATTTAGTCAGTGAATACTGCCAAGCATATCACAATAAGTGCTCTGTTACCATTTTTATATTTTATTGTTTTTTTTGTTTTTTTTTTTATTAATTTTTGGAAATTCTACTACAAGTAATAGTAAAGTAAAACAAATATTCGGGTTCATTTACCCGTAATGTAACAATGACATTTGAATTATTTGCAAGCTGACTAGTAATCATCAATCTCTTTACCATACCTACTATGAAACAAGACATATACAATTTAAAGCTATTTAAAGATCAGACCGTGTACCTGTGACTAAATGGGGAAATCAAACGTAAGTGATCTCCCTTTTTCGAATTATGAAAAGGGAGATAATTAAGCAATATCTCCTGTTTTAAGGGGATTAATTTAAGGTCCCTCTTACTCAAAGTATTACGAGTAATAGCTGGGTAAATGTCTCGCTAAGTTTGACATTCAGATACAAAGCTTTTTATGGTTGTATATTTTCCAATATTTTGAATATGAGCGTAGCTGATGAAGGTTATTCCAGAAACGCACGGTGCTCACCAAATTAGATATCTACGTTTTTATTACTGTTTTCGTGTGGTAGAATTTCCAAACCAATTAGGCATTTAGTTACCATGGCAATATCATTGTAATTTTTATCATTCTCGTTGTTGTTATATATGTGCACTGTTTTATTATTTGTAACTTTATTATTTATTTATTTTACTTCGTATTAAAATATGGAGTTAATATATCTGCTTCGTTGTGTTGTTATTATTATAGGCGAGCTGGTTGGTTTTGGTTTATGGTGTTTAACACCACTTTCAACAATATTTCAGTTATATCGCTTCGGTCAGTTTTATTGGTGGAGGAAGCCGGAGTACCCGGAGAAAACCACCGACATATAGGAAGTAACTGAAAAACTTTATAGCATAATGTTGTAATGAGTACATCTTACCATGAACGGGATTCGAACTCAGAGCTTTAGTGTTGATAGGCACTGGTTGCACATGTAGTTGTAAATCCAACTACCTTACGATAACGACCACGAAGGCGAGCAAGGAGGAATGTGACGAATTCATTCGTATAAATAAAGTTCTCGGATTGTATCGTCAGTTCCAAAGACTCCTTGAATAATAGAATCACACTATTGATGTGACATCTGTTAGTAAATTGCCAATGTCACTGAACTGTTCTAACATTATAAATTCTGCTTCAGTGTAGCAGTTCCGGAGTTCCTGTGGTCACCTTCGATATTATTCAATCAATCATCTTTATTTTCATAAACCATATATAATTACAAGTGTACAGAGAAGACGTACATATACAATAACAAACTACAAAATGGATATAAATATATGTACAATATATACAACTGAGACAGTGGTAGATAATAAACATTAGAGAGTACCGAAGGGACAATCCAGATAAACTAGCACTGAAACGTTAGAGAATACCGAAGGGACAATAAAATATGAACAATCCAGAGACGCTCGCAACATAGGTTACACAAGACAAGAGACTAACAAAACAAAAACACAACATAATATGGGTTGGACACCACTATACGCAAACAAACACTCTTACTCAATCTATAGTTTTTTGCTGACCATTGCTTGTCTTGTTGTCTATTTTCTTTTGGCCCTTGTATAGGCTGTCCTTCTTTGGGGCCGTCATGGTTGTGATCGGCTGGTCCTTGGATTTACAACTGACTGTGCAATCAGTGCCTATCGCCACTAACGTTGTGAGTTTGAATCCCTCACATGGCGAGGTCTACTGAATACAACACTATGTGATAAAGTTTGATTGTTACTTGCGACAGGTCGGTGGTTTTCTCGGGGTACTCCAGTATCTTCTATCAATAAAACTGACCGCCACGATATAATGAAATATTGTTGAAAGTGGCGTTCAACACCATAACCATAACCCTAACCCCCTCGATTTACGGTTTCCGATGACTTCGTTGATATCGTTACACATTTCTTATCGAATGAAGGAAGGCTAATCCTGAAAGCGTCGTGCCCACTCTGTGTTTATTACAATCACTGAGTTGATACCTGTACTGGTGGACTATTAGACTCCGAGGGTACCATCCACTGATACCTGTGCTGGTGGACTATTAGACTCCGAGGGTACCATCCACTGATACCTGTACTGGTGGACTATTAGACTCCGAGGGTACCATCCACTGATACCTGTACTGGTGGACTATTAGACTCCGAGGGTACCA
>MJUT01016341.1:1808-22605 GCA_002080005.1 Gigantidas platifrons | reverse complement strand
GGGTGTCAGTGGTACAACTACACGATCACCTCAAGCTCCTCCAATAGGGGCATCCGCTAGTTAAACTCAACGAGTCAAACGTATTATTCACCATCAGGACGATATGTTTAATATTTATCGAGAATTACTAACAGCCAATGGCTACTTACAGCAAAAGTGTATCCATATTATCGAACGGACGTTATAACGACGATATCCGCACGTGCGTTATGGAACTACAAAGTCTGGAAATCCCATCAAGTAGCTCTCCTCCTAAGCATGTAAATGAGTGTTTCGTGTTTGTTTGGGGAATTATATGTTTCTTAAGCTTAAAAGATAACACGATTCTAATATAATGAGCAACACTATTTTAGGAACCGTCGTTAATAGCCCTTTCCAAATCAAATTTTTCATATACCCTTTCCATTCCATATATTCTCTTTTTCACGGGCATCGCAGTTCACCCTCAGTTTTGGTGGGGACTTAACAAAAACGATATTCGGTTCGTATTTACCTTCAGTTGTTTGTGAGATGGCTCGTGTCTTATTTACGTTATTTGTGTTTCTGTACATATATAGTGGTGTGTCTTTTGTTTTGTATATTACCAATAGATTAACAAACAATTGGCCACTAAGTCAAAGACCGGTGTTCTCGATTAACCCCCAAAGCCAGCACTAGACGTCACAACACGTCAATGAAAACAAAGTGAATATGTACATGTACTACAATTTTTAATGGAATATTAATGACGAACTGTACATCCTAACGTGGAAATTGTAATCTAATTTATTATCTATGTTATCACATTAATTTGTAAATACTGTTAAAAAATATAGGCCCAATGTAATAATGTTTTCCTTTTATATATAGAAAATAATATCTTTTGTATCTAGTTTCTGCAATCGAGACATAAATTTTATTTTAAAACTGCTATGAGATTGGTTCAATCTTTTTTTGTCATTTGGCCCTAAATATTGCTTATATTTTCATTCTCATATCAAATCAACAATATTTTTTTTCTAGCTTTCTGAACATTTTTAAAAGGATACAAATATAAAATGAAAATACTGCTGCAGATGAAAATGTATTATGTAATAGAAAACACTCCAACTTGCAGATTCTTAAAAATAATCAAATCGACTCTTACGGGTCTCGTTGATTATTTTTAAGAAACTACAGTTGAAGTGTATTTTCCATTACATATTTCATTTGACATTTAGATCATAACTAAGTAATGTATCCAAAAGTCACATGGTGCAATGAAATAGACATTTAAGGTAAAACAAATATATTGATGCGGTAGCTCCATGCGTCTTTTTACACTTTAGAAAATAGAATTCAGGGGCGGATCCAGGCGCCCCCCCCCCCCTAAAATTGAAAAAAATATGATTTTTTTTGCGTAAAATCGTGATTTTTCACACGAAATACCCCAAAAATTCACCTGTTATGTAAATCTATTGTCAAAACTGTCCATTAATTTTAAGGAATGGAGAGTTATTGTTCTCTTTGTACTTTAGATACATGTATGATACACAGACTGTTTTTGCTACAAGATTAATAATTAATAAAATTAATAAAGTACAATGGGTGGATTTTAAGTTGGAGAATGTCCTCGTATCTCTCCATTCCTTAAAAACATTATTTTTAAGGAATGGAGAGTTACTCGGACATTCCCCTATACTTAATACACAATAGGTGTGGCCTTGAAAGGTTGATGAAGGATAGTATAAACAAGGTAGACATGTCGTAATGTCATTCCATAAATTGAATTAAAAAAAAAGGTTCCGAACTCCAATGGTACTTTGTGCAAATAATTTTAACGGGTCATTTATTTACAAAACTGTTACTAGGTTTAATTGCCCGTGTTAAATTTCCATTAAGTTTATCCGTTGAAAAGCCAGAGTGGTATAAAACATTTTCATCATAACATGTTCACTCTTTATTTCATGAATGACTGAGATTATTAATAAAACATTAAAAATGTCCCTAAAATGAACCCGGCTTTTTTTCTTTTTTTTTTTTAATTTATTTATCATTTTCTTATATTGGTGTTATATTTTAGCATTTGTCATAATCATAAAATGAAATTTTATTTTTTCTAACTTTTGTATTTATTATTTTGGTGTAATGATTTAAAATGAACACTGTTTATCATATTCATCATTTCTTTTAATTGGATAAATGAAGTCTTATTTTTCGAGCTATTTTTATTTATTATTTTCTTATATTGGTGTTCTTTTTAACATTGGTAATAATTTAAAATGAAGACTGTTTTTTTTTCTCATTTTTATTATTCTATGTTATTTGTAGAAAAAGTCTTTATCTTAATATTAAAAAATGTCTCTAAAATTAACCTGATTTTCTTTAAATCATTTATAATTTTCTTATATTGGTGATATTATTTTTAACATAGGTCATAATTTAAAATGAATTCTTCTTTTCTTATTTTTCTTTATTATTCCAATTTATTTGTAGAAAAAAAGTATTTATCTTGATATTCATGTGAAATCGATTACAATCTTTTAGGGGGTGATAATTAGGGTATTGGTATTTAACACCATTTTCAACAACATTTCAGTTATAACGTAGTGGTCAGTGACACTTGACACTATGATTAGTACCAAAAATTACAAATTATGAAAACACCGTTTAAAACATTTAATAACCAGGTATATTTGTAAGAAACGACATGGATGTAAATGTATATGAGAGACTACCTAACTTTACACTTGGACACAAATTCAAGTAAAGAAACAACACTTTTGTTGTTCTACATTTCGCAGTCACGGTGGGGTATTCCACATGAGTACCTAGGTGAAATCCGAGGTGCGTAGCACCAAGGCCTTCATGATCAACTGAGTACGAATGTATGTGTTGTATATTCAAACATCAAACTGTTGTTTATATAAAACCTTACGGGACTGATGGGTTAGTTTTAGCACTATTTGTTGACATTTGACGTTAATTACGTTTAAACGGTATCAGTGTAAGTGTTTCTTCTTATAAATAAAGAAAGGAGAAAATACAAATATTTCTTATCACACGATTTAGGTAGTCATCACTCTTCCATGGACTTATCTAAACAACTTTAGAGATAAAATCCTACTTTGATAAAATGTTTTTGATATAAAGGGTTTAAAAGTTCTATCACTACCTTAAACAAATACATTTTCTCAATTCACAAACTATTAACGTATGCAACTACGATAAAAACAGACATCCGGAAAATTTACGACCGTTCCAATCTTGATTTGGGAATTAGACACTCCAATACAACCAGGAGACGCTAAACGTTGGAAAGAAAAGAATCATCGACACATGGATCTGTGTGAAATAATGTGGGCTTTAGACAAGTATGTGTTGTGAAAAAGCAAATAAAACCATATTGTTCTAGATTCAAGCAAGAATTATTTACAATTCATAAATTTCGAAAGCAAATGAAGGGACAACTCGATGCCTTTGATGACTGTTGTAGGGGGTGCTGTTACCGTTGATTGATGGCGGTAACATTGGATGATATTTTCTTGTTATCTATTTTCTTTGATGTTTGGATCAGACATCAAAGAATTACAAGTGTAGGATTCACATCCATCGTGTTGTAATGGTCAAATGGTTAAAATAATTATCATGGTGTGTTTTTGTTGACAATTTGTAAATAATTTTCGTCATAAATTTTAGTAATACCATTATGGATTTCGAGGCAACATCTACAAAACCGTCGTATAAGCAGATAAAAATGGCTAATGTTGAACTTTTGTCTGCAGAAGTCTCATTAATGTTAATAATTTTACAAGATTATATGTTTTAAGTACATTGTACATGTACATAACAAAGCTGACAATTACTGTCCTCGCGATGAGCACCGGTCCTCCTGTCCAACAGTGAACACCAGCACAACTTTGTTCGGAGCAGTATTTAGTTTTTAGTTTTTATTTAGAATTATATAAAAATAAATTCAAGAATTAATTTTGATTCGGACCAGTAAATTCAAACATTGAAATTTTCATTACGAGGACTGCTATCGTATAAAACTATACCTTACACTACTTGATTGTGATAGTTTCTTAAATAAGGGGAATATTTAGATAGTGCTAATTAAACGAAACGTTTTTAAGTGGTATTTAAAATAGAGAACATCTACCGGTATATTGAAATTTAAACCAAGTAACAAAAATATAAAATTCAAGTTTTGTGACGTAGAAAATGTCAAGAATGATGCAAAGCCAATCAAATTCAAATATAATTGGACAAGAGGCCGGGGTGTTGGGGGTCACCTAGGCACTGACTGTAATTCAGGAGCATAGCTCCATCCTCTCTCGGTCGATAACATTTCTAGATATAACATGGTTATCAGGCTGGTCTATTCTGGCAGATTATTATTTTAAGGAACAATTTATTCGTTGACCCTTATCATTTATCTACATACTTATTGCCTGTATATGATACAAGAAGTTTGTAGTCTACTCATCTGATATGACGGTCTAACCATCATGTTGAGGTATGTTTTAAGTATGAGGTATGCTTATCTATGTAATATGACGGTCGTACACTCAAATAGAAGTATGTCTTGTGCTCATTTAAATGATATTATGGTCTCACAATCATATTGAAGTATAGGTTATACTCATCTTGACGGGAAAACGATCTCACATTCACATAGATGTATGAATTATACTCATATAGATAATATGATGGTCTCAAACTCATATTGAGGTATGAATTATACTCAAAGATAATATGATGGTCTCAAACTCATATAGATGTATGAATTATACTCATAAAGATAATATGATGATCTCACACTCGCATAGATGTATGAATTATACTCATAAAGATAATATGATGGTCTCAAACTCATATAGATGTATGAATTATGCTCATAAAGATAATATGATGGTCTCAAACTCATATAGATGTATGAATTATACTCATATAGATAATATGATGGTCTCAAACTCATATAGATGTATGAATTATACTTATAAAGATAATATGATGGTCTCAAACTCATATAGATGTATGAATTATACTCATAGATAATATGATGGCCTCAAACTCATATAGATGTATGAATTATACTCATATAGATAATATGATGGTCTCAAACTCATATAGATGTATGAATTATACTCATAGATAATATGATGGCCTCAAACTCATATAGATGTATGAATTATACTCGTATAGATAATATGAAGGCCTCAAACTCATATAGATGTATGAATTATACTAATCTAGATAATATGATGGTCTCAAACTCATATAGATGTATGAATTATACTCATATAGATAATATGAAGGCCTCAAGCTCATATAGATGTATGAATTATACTCATCTAGATAATATGATGGTCTCAAACTCATATAGATGTATGAATTATACTCATAGATAATATGATGGTCTCAAACTCATATAGATGTATGAATTATACTCTAGATAATATGATGGTCTCAAACTCATATAGATGTCTGAATTATACTCATAGATAATATGATGGTCTCAAACTCATATAGATGTATGAATTATACTCTAGATATTATGATGGCCTCAAACTCATATAGATGTATGAATTATACTCATAGATAATATGATGGTCTCAAACTCATATAGATGTATGAATTATACTCTAGATAATATGATGGACTCAAACTCATATAGATGTATGAATTATACTCATAGATAATATGATGGTCTCAAACTCATATAGATGTATGAATTATACTCATCTAGATAATATGATGGCCTCAACCTCATATTGAGGTATGATTTATACTCATAAAGATAATATGATGGCCTCAAACTCATTGAGGTATGATTTATACTCATATAGATAACATGATGGCCTCAAACTCATATTGACGTATGATTTATACTCATATAGATAATATGATGGTCTCAAACTCATATTGACGTATGATTTATACTCATATAGATAATATGATGGTCTCAAACTCATATTGAGATATGATTTATACTCATATAGATAGCATGGCGGGATCACACTAATATAGAGGTATACGTTATACTCATGAATCAATATGACGGTCTCAAACGCACATTATATGTATGAAATATAGTCATCTAGAGGATCTGACGACCTGACACTCATAAAGAGGTATACAATTAAAATAGAAAATACTTATTTTTAACTTTCGATGTATATTACATAATGACTGGATTTTTTGCACATTCACTTACACCCATATCCGTTCTTATTGTACTAACCTTAAATTTAGTTTGATACAACCGTCTGGCTCTGCTTGTAAATGTGGACATAACTTTGATAGGGTACCAATTTAGCCTTCAATTGCAATGATCTTACTTTTTGTGTTGCATGCAAATCACATATGTTTAAAATCAGCCACCTAAACGAACACACCCTTTGTATTTTGACATGTCTTTGTGCCTTGTATATGTGGACCAAGCTTTGTAAGCTAGGTACCAATTTAGCCATAAGTTACAATCTTACTCCATGTGTTACATGCAAATAACATACGTTTAAATCTAGACACCTAATCGAACACACCGTGGGTATTTTGACACGTCTTAGTATCTACCATGATTAATTTATTATAGATAACTTGACAGTAGATATGGTGCACATGTGCAAACATTTCTTACAAAAATCAAATCCGTCTTTTTGAACCATTCAAACTGTCGTGAAATACCAACAATTTTGACAAATTTCAATAAACAAATATAACCCGGATGACTTTAAGAGTTAAAATTTTAGAATATGATTTCACAAGTACACAGGTTTTTGATGATTTGCACACAAAGCTTGTGAAATGTTTCTAGTTTTACCATTGATATTATTGGAGGGCATCTTAAAAGGTGTAAAGGTCGATTTGTTCGTGTTTCGTGTAATGTGAAATCTGGAATTTAGTATTGATCGTAAACGTAAACAATATCTAGCTTATAATTTTACATCCTGGCTACACGTGCGTGTCTCCTGGCTACACATATGCGTATCTCCTAATACATGCCACTCTTATAAATAAACTTTAGAGAGAACCGAAGTGGTAATCAAGAATGGACAATTCTAGAGAGACACTGGCAATTAACATACAAACAAAACACAACACAAATAAACTAAAAGGATGAGCAACAAGGACGGACCAAAAACCGGGAATGAACGCAAGTGCTTGCGAAGGGTAAGAAATTCCTGCCTCTTATAAGACACCAGTCATGTCCAGAGACCGTGGTTTTCCTGATCATATAATAGTTGAATTCACTTCTTTCTATGCCATTTCTGTGTGTGCATATTGTTGATGGTTCCCCGTGCTCAGCTAGCAGATTACCGAACACATCCCCATATGGTGGATAGGGAATGCCATTTTTAATTGGGTGGTGGAAACTGACCATGGCCCATAGTGGGTATCGTGCTAAAAGGAAAGCTACGCTCCTTACTTACAACTAAATGTCCACATAATATATAGATATCGAACAGCAATGGAGGCATCGTAGCTGCTAAAAAAAAGCCTACTTCTATCCTTCATACCCATCCTTTGTGACAAACACGAGTTGTTGCATCGGGGGATAGAGTTATAGTGTTTAACGCCACTTTCAACAATATTTCAGTTATATCGTTGCGGTCAGTTTTATTGATGGAGGAAACTGGAGAAAACCACCAACCTGCCGCAAATCACTGACAAACATTATGGCATAATATTGTATCGAGTAAACAACATTAGTGGTGATGAACAATGATTGCATATGTAGTTGTAAATCCAACTGCAATACGATAGCGATCGCCCACGACGGTCCTCTATTAGTTCTATAAATGAGAGTCGATGGCCTCCATTAAAGTCGGTTTTAAGAATACTGAATAATATACATTGTCTGACTTAAATCAGACCACAGAAATCTAATCCGTAGTACCAATAGAAGTTATCCGGGTTGCTTTATTTATTTATTTATTTATTTATTTATTTATTTACAAATCTGCATTAGAATAACTGTTTAGTGATGTTTAATACAGTGGATTCTAAATTTCATATCAAACATATGGCATTTATTCGTGTGACCTAGAAGTTGAAATCTGTGTTGTCATAGCAATAGGTTGCCATTTATAAGGGTACTTTAAGTGCCACGTGTAAAAATCATTGCGCTAGATGAGCTAATCTACAAGAGCTCTTGTAAGACGGAAGACGATCAAAACCTGTGTCAACATACTTAATTTTATTCAAACTCTTTCAAGAGGATACTTTTGACTTTTTTTTTCAATTCTTATAGTTCGTTCCATCTTATATTACTGAAGAGTAGAAATTGATACATTACAGCAGGCAATACCAGTGTTTCTTAGTCGTTTCCATAGAAACAACATGGCCGCCAAATGTAGAAAACATGGGTTTAATTTCGTAGATATTGTCAGTTTCCCTGCCATTTGTTGTGAAGATCAAAGGGTATTACGTTCAGATTTGATGAGATTTGTTTGACACAAGCAAAAAGTGTGGGATTATATAGGATATATTTCGATGGTATTATTTTTGCAATCAACAGCCATAAAAGAATTAAAAATCAAAAGACGTGCAATCAGATACGTGCTTTTGGAGAAGTTTTGTTTGATAATAAGGGTGTGTGACACTTTTCGTCAAACCAGAAATATCATACAAAGTGTAGGGTTAAATCAGAAATAAGTATATACCTCCAATTTATCAAAATAAAACGATTTAAGCAAAGATACTGTGGGGTTTCAAACGGCATTGTCAAATGTCACATTGATTACAAATGCGATTGATTTGTTGAAAACATAGTTATGTTTATAATTGTATGCCCCGCGTACGATAGTATCGGTGTATATAGTTCTTCGGCCTGTCCGTTCGTTCTTTTCGTCTGTTAGTTCGTTCATTCCGATGTCGTTGGTCCAATAATTTTCATATTTGGCAATATGATTTGTCATGTGACCCTATTATTCCGCCATTTTGTATGAGTTATGGAATTCAAAAATGTGCATGTGTTTTTAATATAGCTATGCTTTGTTTTAGGATAATTGGACATGATGTGCAGTCGACCATTGGCGGGGCATAGTGTCATTTGGACACAGTAATTATTTTAAAATTTTAGAAGCATTATGGTAATTACGGTATAGTTTTAGAGCTGCATAATCCCTGTAACTGACGATGTTATTGTGTAAATAAATTAAGAGTCAGCTGTACTATTAATTTGTTGAGGTTGAAATATGTGGGGGCGGGGCCTGCTGTCGTGACGATATTGCCTTGTTTTGTCTTGGAGCAAATGACGACACCAGTGATTTCATAAGTAAAAATAAAGATTGATTAATCAACTAACAGCACCACTGAATTGTGAATTTTTTTTATCGTTAGAACAAAATGGCTTAAAACCAACAGAATATATCTTCTTAACTTGTAAGCTGGTACGGGTGACGGTAATCAGGGTTTAACCCACAGCTGCCAAAACACGTGCAAGTCTCCTGGTGACTGATAAGAGGGTGTCGTCTCGCAGGGGTTGTCAGATTATAATTCGGAAGGCCAAGAATGGATCATACTGGGGTCGTGTTTGACGATTACCACTCTCCTTGAAAGTAAATGGCCATTGAGGTAGATTTCGCAACAAAGAGCATGCACATGGTAACCGCTGCAAAAGATTAGTATTTCGTTCACACCCAACTCAACATACGTTTTCCAGTGGCATTTAAAAGTCTTTATCATGGTTGTCACATTCTTCCCTCACTTTTTGCATATTTTGTATCTATTGTAGAACCTACTATCGTTCTAAATATGCATGAAATATTTACCACTGAACGTTAAGCAACAATCAATCAATCAACCTATAGCAGCTAGTCGGTTAACTATGAACATTCACTGAGTGTGAGGCTACATTTGTGTTGTCTGTTTCTATCTTGTTAATTGTTTTGTTAACATTTGATCATTTGTGTTGAAGTGAATATATAAAATTGGTATTTGTTGCTTCTTCACTAAACACGCAGCATTACGGAGAAAGGGCATATTCCTTTATTTTTCAGCTATTTAAACCATATTAAATGTATTGAGTATGTTTTATGACTATTTTCAATTTGCATGTGTTTTTTTTTCTTTTTCTTTTTTTAGGAAACGGATTAATATAAGCGTTACGCTTGTTTCTGAATCATATGTTCTATTCCATTATGGGAAGAACAAGTTTATATGTTATTTATCAAGTTGAAGTCATCACTTCGATAGTCTTACGGTCGCCACCACGACTTGGTTGACAGTTATGGAATATCTGTATCAAAAATGACCACGGATATGTTCCACTTGTCGTAAATACTTCCCGGTCCTTTCCTCGTTCATGACTTATCACCGGGTTTGTAACAAGATTAACACGACGGGTGTCACTAATTGAGCAGGAACTGCCTATCCTTCCGGAGCACATGAGTTCACCCCCGGTTTTAGTGGGGTTCGTGTTACTCGTTCTTTAGTTTTATATGTATGTTTTGTAGATCGTTGTTTGTCCTTTTGCGTTTTTTCTTGTGGCCATTGTGTTGTCTGTTCTTCTTTGATATACAGATTCTGATTACCCCTTTGGTATCTCTTGGCCATTGTGTTGTCTGTTCTTCTTTGATATACAGATTCTGATTACCCCTTTGGTATCTTCAAACTCTTCTTGTCAATACAATAGGCTGGTTGTCTCAGAATCGGGAAATGTGTCAAAGTGGGTGACATGTCTATCCGCGGACTGTTGTTTCAGTGAGCTAGCACTCTAAAAAAAAAAAACTAAACTTATTGGTCTAGTACAAAGCGGACCTCATTATCATCTCGTTGAAAATTAACTTGTTCTAGCCATGATTTAGCTGAAGAATTGCTGAGTTGATTTTAAGCCACATATTACTCACGTAAGCTCACAATTACATTTTTGCGCACGTTGAATGCATGTTCTTTTTCTTCACAAAATATTTGCCAAATAAAAAATGAATAATATTGAGGTTCCATCTCGATATAATCGGGGAAGACAATAATAAAAAAAAACACCATGATGACAAACAAAAACAACAAACACAATATATAAACAACACAATTGGCGTTGACAATCAGCGTATTTGGCAATATGAACAAACAAATCTCCAATACGACTGAGCCTGACCAAAAGGTTATTGAGATAGCACAAAGTATATGCATCAAATATAGAGCTACTACTGGCTTTTATGACTATACTAAATAACTATATTTTCACTGCAACTTGTGATGACAACAGGTATATTAGACAATTGTATCAATATTGTTATATTTAAGGTTTGAAGTGAAAAAGACTTGGTAACAAGAAATTTCAACCGTCAAAAGATTGATTCTAAATTTGACATCATGAAATTATTTAAAGATGGGATGTCACGAACTCCAATTAACATGCCAAACAATCTTCTCAAAAGATGATGATTTGATACATAAACAAAAAACAACAAAGTAATGTTCTTCTCTATGGATTCACTCCATAAATCAACTTATGTATGAAAATATTGCATGTGAGTTTGTGTAGGATATATTTGTGATGATCTAGCCACCAGGAAGACGATGATATTTTCTGGGCTAAAACCGTCACATGTTTCCTGGTTCTAAACTTGAACTAGATTTACATGGGTTTCTGTCGCGTTAAGAAATTAAAGATTTGACAGTGGAGCGGGTTGTGTTAATGGGGGTTGTTATACTGTCAAATATATTTTAATTTTCAATAACAGTTGTAAAATGTACAATGTAGGGGTTCCAACAAAATTTCCATAGATTTAAAGGCACACAGGTCGTTATTTTTACCCCAAAACAATGTTTCCCAATATAAGACCTAAACTTTGATTTAAAAAACCATAAAGATATATTGCAGTTGAAATTTTTCATAATATCATACGTAAATAGCCTAGAACGAAGGAAGTACATCGCTGTTTGATTTTCTTCCATCCAGGAAAGAATTCAATGTTGACCCGCCTAATGCTAAACATTCGAATTATTTTCACTAATTACGACATCATAACAGATTGATTAAACCTGGCTTTTTGTTCAGAACAATTTATTAGTACAGTATAAAACATCGAAAATTGTCAACTTTTAATATAAACAAAAACATCAATACTGACAGCCTGTGTGTCTTTAGCAAATAAATAAAATAGGGCAACACAAATAAAAATAAATCAACGTTTTACGATAAAAAAAGAAAAAAAAAGAAGATATCCATTGATTGCAGATGTTGTGATTCACTGTAGATAAAATGTCTACTGCGATCAATGTTTTTATATTGTACATCATCATCAGTACCGTATATACAAGCTGTTAATAGTTTTGTCGTTTAGATAAATATGTCTATGTGAACTTGATAGTTTCTACAAGTTGACAGTGATCAACGAGGGGACAAATACTTATGAAAAGAAAGCTTAAACAGTGATGGTCAATAATTACACCAATATCAACAATGAGAACAATTGTCTCTCAATTCAAATAATTGAAAAAAAAACACAACCTATGGAAACCAACAGTCACAGAATTGTTGTTTTTTTTTTGTAGCCATGAATCGTATATGGTAAAGAGATTTCTACTGTACTTTGTATTTACTTAAACAATCGGTGTTATTACTACTACGGAATGTTAGTTTTAACTACCGCCGTTTGGCCAGGTGCAGGGGCGGATCGAGGATTTCAAGTTAGGGGGGGGGGCGCACTTAAAAAAAATCGCGCAGACCGGAGGGAGGCGCGAAAATTTTTAGGGTATTTCGTGTGAAAATTCATGATTTTACGCAAAAAAAAATCATATTTTTTCCAATTTTAGGGGGGGCTCGCGCCGGGTGCGCCCCCCTGTATCCGCCCCTGAGGTGTACTCGATAAATCCTTATGCCAGTGGTTTGATCCAGCTGCTCTGATTTACTTCGCTGTTTTCTATAATATTTTACTGAAATAGCCTGTTTCTAATATATTTTTATATGTTGAAATACATATTCCAATTTCTATTTTTATTTCACCTAAATATTAAGGATTGGAAAACGTCGATATTTTACTTGGATGTAATCAGCTATAACCTGGCTTCACTACGTTCCATCATGGTTATATTTGACATGATGTTATAAGCGACACCAAAAGTATTGACCTAAGGGGCATGCAATCAGATCTTTGTCTCAATAAACGATGAGATTATTCATGGGTTTTATATAATAAAGAAAAGTGGACAGAATCCTTTCTTTTGTATAAAAATATTTGGTTTTTAAAATGTCAAGTAGAAAGTCAACTAGTGTTGCACAGATGTTGAGTAGCTCCACTTAAAACAACATGCTTACGATAATCTGTTCTGTTTACCTTTTAAGTTCAAGTAGATAACCTGAGTGGCGGGTGTACGATACTGCCTATACAAGCTGTTTAATACAACTGTTTATCAATTAATCGTGTAACAATTGATATACGGTCATTGTGTAAACAAAATTATGACCATTTTTTTTTCTTCTTCAGAATAATGTGTAAATTGAGATAAAATCATTTGCCACATGTTTTTTTATGGATATTATAATGAAATGATCAATAAAGACTTAACCTTTATGAACATCTTAATATCTTCCAATAATTGTACATTCAAACAATTTTGAAAGAGTAAACTCCAAATTTTAATCAATTTGTGAAAAAGCTACCGTTTTCTTGTACATACCAAGCAATTCATCAAGATAGAAGTGTGTTATCCAAATTACTTTCATAATGTAAGCTGGACGTTAAACATCAATCAATCAATCATAATGTAAGAAATGCTGAAATATACGAAATGTGTTATTAAGAGGCAATAAATAGAAGAAGGAGTGACAAGACAATTCGAAAAAGAAAGAAAAACAAACGTCAAAAGAAGCAACAATGATTTACAAAACACTTAAAAGAAAACTAAAGATAGAGCAACACAAACACACTAAAAACCGGTAGTGAACTCATGTGCTTCGGAAGGGTAAGCAGTTTCTGCTCCACCGGTGGCAAATAAAATGTTTAGGGGTATGATTAATTTCAGTTTTGAAATCTGAAAAATAAACGAAAATGTGTCGCCTTCAATTGGATACCAAATGCATGAAAACTGTCCTCAAATATTAACTGTGACAGAATTTGGTGACAAATAAAAGAATGTTGATAATACGTTAATCTTGACAGTTATACTGCCTGGATTAGTTATAATCTTACGTGACAGATACACATGGTGAAAAATATTTATCTGCCCAAATATTTGATAAATAGAACCGAGAAACATCTTGACTATTTGCTTAGGGAAAATGTTTTATTCAGTCACTCGACAGGTAATGTTTGGACATCTATGGTGTACAAGGATTTGTGTTGACAAACTTAGATCTGTCTTAATCTCCTAGGTGCTGCTACGGAAAACGGAGAATTACCTTAATGTCTTACACCTGTGTCTTTATAGATAACAAGGAATGGAGGGAGCCAAACAAACATTGCCTCTGTACACCACCAGATCATGTAAGAGCTTATGTGAATTATAAAAGTGTGAATCCCCCCTCACACTGTTAAATCTCTGTAAACATACCCACATTGGAATAAACGATTTTTAACTCGTGCATGCACAATTCAGTAGAAGGAGCCAAGACAACATATGGTTGATGTGGATTTTAAAATTGGTGTTATGTAACTTTAAATCAATGCTCGTCTACAATTATATCATGAAGGGGAAATCTTTTTTTTTTTATATTTTGCACCAAATTTCTTCTGCTTTTTCATAATATTGATTAATATACCATTAAATAAGGTGTTAGGGTTATTATGTTTAACATTACTTTCAACAATATTTCAGTTATATCGTGGCGGTCAGTTTTATTGGTGGAGAAACAGGAGTAGCCGCAGAAAACCACCGACCTGTTGAAAGTCACTGACAAACTTCTCCATATAATGTTGTATCGAGTACACCTCGCCTAAGAGGGGTTCGAACCAACAACGTTAGTGGTGATAGGCACTAATTGAATTAGTATTTATATATTTTCAACAGAAATTCAGACTGCATGCATGTAAAACTATTACATGTGCATAAGTTTTTTTTCGCATAATTTCTAAGCGCAGAAGTTTTTCTAAGATAAGAATTATATACCACGGTTCTTACGAATTACAGAATCCTCAGAATGTGTTTTGTTTAAATAAGTTCGTCAGCAAGGCATGTAGTATGTTGTGTTATAAATAATTGTAACATAAATACGCATTTTTCCTTTGATGTTTTTATAATCAACTTAAAAATAGTGAACTTTTACAAACCATGGTCTAACATGAATATTTTGATCTTATTCCATGATTTTGACGTCATAGGATCTGTTATTCCATGATTTTGACGTCATAGGATCTGTTATTCCATGATTTTGACATAATAAATCTGTCAATCATGTAATTTCTGTTACAAACCATATTATACCATGGATCTTACTCATGAACTTATTTAAACCAACTCATCCTTCGGATTCGTTGGTTTAAATAGGTTAATTCGTTTATCCATGGTATATATAATAATTAAATGGCTGTCACGGATTGGCACGAAGCTTAAGTTATGGTACAACACCCAGACCTACATGTTACTTCATGGTATTAACCCCACTCATTTGAATTTAGATTCAACAGAGTTTTAATCGCTGGTTAAGGGTTAGTGTTTCTGGTGTTTAACAATATTCCAGTCATCTCGTGGCGGTTAATGGCGGGTTAATTGACGATGGTACAATATCAATACCAGATAATACACAATGGTTTTCTACAAACAATTGTTCTTTCAGGTGAATAATTCATAAAAATATCAAAGGCATATTGTCATTTATGTTACAATCTATTAAAGAAATCAACCACATTGTGATTATCATCGTATCAAAGTCGAAGAAATCAATCTGGTTACTTCGGAATATTCCGGTAATCGAGTTATATACGAGATAAGCTCAAACGCTAAACGGTGTGTGAATCCGCTGCTCTTAGGTGGATTAACGGAAACGGTCGATGTTTACATCACGTTACCCATGGAAACTACTTCTCCGGGTACGAAATAATGAGGTTATAATGTAATATTACACTGCGATAAAAACATTTTTATGAAAAGAATTTCTATATTAAATAAAAAAAAAAATAGTCATAAAAAGGAGTAAAATACTTTAAAGTTCTATGAGCCATCGTGGCCGTGATCGTATGGTAGTTGGAGTTACCACTCCTTTTTCAATGATTACCTATCACCACTAAAGTTGTGAGTTCGAATCCCGATCATGGCGATGTGTATTCGATACAACATTAGGTGATACAGTGTGTCAGTGACTTGCGACAGGTTGTGTGGTGTTCTCTATGTATTGCGATTTCCTCCACCAATAAAACTGACTGTCACGATATAACTGAAATGTTGTTGAAAGTGGCGTTTAACATCATAACCCTAACCCTAATATTGATTGAGAAAACATAATTTAAAAATTTGATAAAAAAATGAGAAAATAAGAGATCGTTTAAAATTGACCAACATGGTTAGATTATGTTTGAACAATATTTAAGTTGTATCGTTGTAGTGTATTTTATTGGCGGAGAAGTACCCACGTAGAAGCACTGATCAATATTCTGTGTTCCAATAAGTATTTACAACAGTTCGCTGTGAAAACTGACGTTACTTATTTTGACAAGATAAAAACTTCGTTTAAATCAATTAAGAGATAACGTTGACACCTTCATAATTCCTTCCCTCCCGGGAACCCCTTCCCCCTTGTCGGCTTTTGTCACCTTAAGGATTTACAAATATTATAAAATCTTGGATACACAAATTTTCTTTACAAATACTAAATGAAGATAAAAATAGATAGTTAAAGGAAGCTAAATAATGAATCAATTTATTCCGAATTTTAAGTAAAAATAAATATTAATGTCAATATCATGAGATACACGTGGACAACAAATTATCGTATATACATTTTTCATTGCAGTACTAAAGATCGGGGTGATGACATGAACGCCCCTGCATTTTGAATAAAATATTGGAATCAAGAACCATAACTCTGTGAACGTAACTATGTTTGTTCAGTTTGATAACATAATTTATTATAAACAACCTTAATAATAGTTTTGTTCTTCTTTTACGCACAAACAGCATAACATACTTTTGGTTTTTTTCAGGAAAAAACAAATACATTGGAACCTGTGTAATCCGACACACAAAGGGACCAGGGAAATGTGTCGGATTGTACAGGATGTCGGAATACTCAGGTTTTATTTATCTTAACAGAACTACTTTGGGACCATATATTTATGTCGGATGTCACAGGATGTCGGAAAACTCAGGTGTCGGATTGCACAGGTTCCACTGTATCATGTAATATGTGTTCCAGTTACAACAAATTGACTTGAAAAACTGCTATGACGGAAATTCTATCTCTTCACAACTCCAGGAAATTAATATGAGGGTTAGTCTAGAGTAAGGATTATCGTGTTTAACGCCACTTTCAACAATATTTCAGTTATATCGTGGGGGTCAGTTTTATTGGTGGAAGAAACTGGAGTACACGGAGAAAACCACCGGCCTGCCGCAAGTCACTGTCAAAAGTTATCACATAATGTTGTATCGAGTACACCCCGCCTGAGTAGGATTCGAACTCACAACTGGAAATAAATATTTGGTACTTGATATAATTTGGTATGTCTATGTGAAATGATCTTTCTTTAAGGACTGAATGTGGTAAATGATAAACATTTCTGTGTTTGATTCTTGAAAATAAATATCACCTTAAAATACTTTACTTTGTCTGGACCTTCCAGACATGGAAGACCATATTTACGATCATATTTCATGTGGCCCTTCACTTGAACTCTCACTGTACAGACGTATCATCCCCCGAGTAGTCAATGTTTCTGCACTGACATGATTTATTACATATGTTTATTATTACGATTTACAGTTTCTAAATAATGTAATTATTACTTAAAGCTAAAGTCCGTTTCCGTCGGGACTAGATAACCTCATGTAATGTTTGATATCTTGTTTAAATCCTTTGGTTTTTCATGCTCCCAATGACTTTTAATAAATTATTTGGTTTTCCAATCTTTTGACTTTGAGCGTACCTGATGAAGGTTATATCAGAAACGCGTCATGCGCACTAATTTAAATATGCACGTTTTTATAATATTTGTGTAGAAAATGACGAGGGGTGGAAAAAAAAAGAACCCTATATGTCGAACTAAATTTAAAGCGAATTTGGCTAGAAAATGGAAGGGAAAATTTGTTTTATTTAATAATAGCCGCCATCTTGAATAAAGAGCGGAGGTGCCGAACACAATTTAAAAGTGGGCCGCCCAAGAACCACAACAACCGGTTTTGATTTAATTTTGTACAGTGGTATCAGAAGAGAAGAATTAAATATGAAATATTTTCAACGGACAGCAGACTGACGAAACGACTCTAAAGTCAGACAAAAGTTCACATGGCTAAATGTCGATATCTATTTCAGTACGCATGCATGGTGCATTTCTTGAATAACATTGATCATGTTCGCTCAAAGTCAAATAAATCAAATAATCGAATCAAAGAGGAGCGAGCCATCGTGGCCCTGGTGGTATGGTAGTTCGATTATAACTATCAATGCAATCAGTGCATATCACCACTAAAGTTCGAACCCCATTCATGGCGAGGTGTACTCGGTACAGCATTATATAAAGTTTGTCAATGACTTTCGACAGGTCGTGGTTTTCTCCGGGTCCTCCAGTTTCCTCCACCAATAAAACTGACCACCACGATATAACTGAAATATTGTTGAAACTGGCGTTAAACACCATAATCCATAAACCAAACCATCAAGTCAAAAAAAAACCAAGGGCCCAATATTTCTTATTCTTACCTAACAATTGAGGGAGATGTTCTTTAATTTTATTATCTTTGCATCATTTAGGAATTGTAAATTTAAATAATGAATGCTATGCATGTATATCTTATCAACCATATTTGTATCGGAAATCCGAATACTGGGTGGGTGATACTCCCGGGGACTAGTAGTCCTCCACCACAGGTCTCTCTAACAAGTGCCTAATTAGTGGTAGTATATTATAATGTCAGATATCTAATTTAGTGCGCACGACGCGATTCTATAATAATCTTCATCAGGTACGCTCAAAGATTAGCTTAAACATATTCTAGTAATTAATAAATATATAGTACAATAACATAAACTGTAATATATGGTACAATACAAATAATTAAAGGGATTCGAAAACAAAGATTGATTAGGAAAGCCAAATAATTCAAAACTCTTTTGGAGCAAGAATATTAAATGGTCTAAACAGGATAATCAAAATCTGTTATAGTCACTTACACATGAAATCAAAAGATTACAACCCTCGTTAGCCTCTAATATATGAATGATTTTTTTCTTGTCATTTATTTAGATATAGCATTTGAACAGTATGTAAAAGATGCAATATTTAAGTTTTTTTTTATCAAATGTGGGAAAATATGAAAAATAAAGATACAACACTGTCAGAAATGTTCCAAAATCTAATCGAAAAATCATAGAAACAGACACAGAATCTATACTTCAAATATACATGTATATAGTTTGGTACATGTACTGCATTACAAAATGGCGGCGTTACTCTAGTTGTACGGGCCTACATCTCTCCCCTTAGTGAAATGATACGGTCATGCAACCATTGCATATAAATAGGTGAGCAGTGTTATTATGAGGAACATCGATTCATAAAGTTGAAATTTATACATTACTCATTCTTCGTGACAGAGAAATTCATATAAAAATGATTCGTGAGTTACGTGAATTTTATGGTCGAAATAAGATTTTGCGTAGTCAAAGACAGATAACTCTAGATATTATTTTCGTCTATTTCATCTCGCAACTCTTTTTTTTTCTAGCCTTTTATCAAACAAGGTTGGAACAAATTTTCGTTTAAAGAACTACAGACAGTGGACAAAAGTATTCGCACGCTTCCAATTTTCCCTATATATTTCATATAAAACAACAATTTTTCAGAAGCTTATCCTGAAGTCAATTCACACCCGATTTCGATAATTTTTATATCAATAAAAACAGAATTTTATGTAGTTTTACTGTACAATTTCAAAATAATTTTCTATGATAAACTTTGTGAGAATATACAAGTTAAACACACAACGTAATTAATTTCTTTCGAAATACAATGCTTTGATAGTACCTTTGTAGACAAATTATTTAAGTCTGTGTTTAAATCATGGCGATTTGGAAAACATGCTTCAAAACGTAATTTTAAAATTACTACTACAAACTACATATCTTTCTGCTTTCGTTGATACAATAATGATTAAAATCGGACGTGAATTAATTTCAAGATAATATTTTGAAAAACTGAAGTTTTATATGAAATATATAGGGTAAATTGGAAGCGTGTGAATACTTTTGTCCACTGTCTGTACGTTGCATTCAAATAATTGTGTGTCGAATTTTACCAGCGAAATTTCGTGGACTCGCCAAATTGTGTTTGTGGCTAATTTATATCTACACTTCATTTTATTCTGCACTGACATATAGGCATGCGAACTCCTGACATTATCTATTTATAATATTACCAAAAAAGTAAATGACTTCAAACGACTCACTTCTTTACGACTACAATGAATTAACTACAGGGGTGAATGTACGTCATAATTGGAAGCCATTTTTGTGCCGCTTGAATGTAAGTTTTTATCAGAACAAAAGGGACCATCGATGAAAAACTTAGCTTAGCAAATAGGTAAAATATCAGATGTATATTAAGAAACGGTATATAGATTATAAAATATATCAATCTTACGTCATGCCAGCTCAAATATGATCAGATAGGTTCCTAAAATTCATGCAATTCGAAATTGTTTGCTACATACCGATAGGAGGTAGGTATGTCTTGAT
>MJUT01016340.1:100820-139290 GCA_002080005.1 Gigantidas platifrons | reverse complement strand
ATTAAACAGTTATACTGTAAATGATTTGTTTAAGCTATCATTAAACAGCTGCAAAGGATTTGTGTTCTTCTTTTTTTTTTTTGACAAAAAAGACCCAAAACTATCGTTATCGGAATTATTGTCCATGATGACAAGAATTCAATTCTATGTGAACCCGTCTTGAGCATGCGCACTGTTTAGAAACAATAACCAACATGTGGTTCTTGGGCAAAAGAGAACGTGTCAACGCGTGGAAGAAAGTGAACTTTGACGGATTCAGAGAGAAAGAGGAATAGAAGTGCAGTATCTTCCAAATGAAACAAATACGGGATGAAGAGGATCAGTTGGACCGTTGGAACGAACTGAAGGAAATGCTACGCGTCCAAACTCACGCTTAAGTGGCAAAGATTTTGCTTGATAGGTAAGCCGAGGCATGTTGCCTTCTTTTCTCAATCGTTTTTCATATTTTATGAATTTATGATGATGCCTATGATCATTTTCGGTAGATATTATTCAATATATGTAATTTTGCACCTGGCAACAGCAAATTATTGTCAATGAGTAGCATAAAACGGTCGTATAATTTGTGAGGTAAACAAATACGACATGCTGCAGCATCCGGGCTACTGACATAAAAATAGATAAAAATATATTTGGCCTCGCTCAGGTCAGTGCATAATTAATTAGCTTCCATTAACGATGGTCGGCTTTCTTAAATCGAAAAAACAACATTTCGTAGCGTATTCGCCAATAATTCGGTGTTTAATCTTCATTTTATGAAGGTCAGTACGGAAAACGACAATAATTTTGAGTATGAAAAACTTACGATTTTGGCCTTTAAACGGATTATTATTAATAAGACAGGGGTCTGTAGCACGTGATTGTAATCGATCTAGTGAATTCACATGTAGATTTCTAATGTAAATATCTATACGAACAAAAATGTTCCATGTATACGTAATCTCGGGAAATTGGCATGTATTTTTTTCTTTGATACTATACAATTATTGACTTTTAATGAGGTATACTCATGACTATACGGACCTGATCAATGATTGATTGACCGAGGCCAACGGCCGAGGTTAATCAATCATTGACCAGGTCCGTATAGTCATGAGTAGACTGAAATTAAAAGTCAATAACTGCTTTATTAAATAATAAGGAATTTTTCAAGCTGTTTTCAATATTATTATAATTTAAATAATAAAATTTTGAAATTTTATGAAAACTTTGAAATTTATGACACTTTTTGAAAATTTTATCATTTAGAAATTTATTGAAAATTTTTAAATCTTATGAAAAATCTGAATTTTTTTTTGAAATTTTGAATTTTTTTGAATTTTTTGAAATTTTGAAAATTTTGAACTTTAAAAAAAAATATTTTATAATTTTGAAATTTTTTGAAAATTTTATGAATGAGTAAGACGCAATTTGATTGGTGACACAACTTGACATCTTGGCTTTGGTTGGTCGGTGGGCAAGCCCGAATATACCTCACGCGAGGTATACTCACTGCACGCGAGGTATACTCACTCTGAGGTAGAGTTGAGAAAATGCTGTTTAGGCCAATCAGAAAAAAGCAAAATTCCTCATCATTTAATAATTATCAATTATGGACTTTTTTACGAGGTCAATGGTCTGTTAGGATTATATTGACCGAAGATGAAGTCTGAGGTCAGTATAATCCTAACAGGTCCATATAACATAGTGACAGAGTAAAAAGTCCTTATTTTTTATATTACATATGTAATGTATTGATCGTGTCATTGAAAATAAAATATTAACACATCATTATAAAACTAGAAATTGTCCAGCAAGTTTCGGAAAACATTGTTTGAAGGAAAATAGCTGAAATCAGTTAAATAACTTGAGAAAAAACAATCCTGCCTGTGGATTATAACAATAAAGGGGATAAGTTTTATGATCTATGTTGTTTCATGTTATAACGTTAGTTTAGATGACAGCGATATGAAAAGTACAACATTGAAGGAGCTTCGTTAATATAGTGGATGATGAGTAACGCGTCCTGGCTAGGAATCAACACTAAACATCTGTTTAACAGACACTATATATATGTCCATCAAAATTTAAATTAATAATGACACAATTAATTGGATAAATTATTGCCCCGAATGCCCTAATCAGCTTCCATTCTTCATTTCCTGTAAATATAGATAAATATAAATTATAGATTAGAGTAAGTATCCAGATAGTTCATTAATATCGGTAATTAATGATTCTGTTCTGAAACAATGTCAGACATTGTGGCCACAAAATACGTGACGTAATCTCGCATCATCCCAGTTAGATCAAATATCTGACAGACGAGAGGCATTTCTTGTTAATGAATTAAATCTAATGTATAGTGTATATTGAACGCATTTAACAAACAAAAAATAGCTTGTGATTGGGAAATTCAGAGTATACATTTTAAAGTTCATATCTACATGTAATTCTAACATGACCTCCTTCTTCCGCTTTGTTAACAAACGAGCGAGTTATCCATTCGGTATAATCTCGTTAGCACATGCGCCGGCATCGTAACCCACGGCTGATTCCGATACGTTCCTCTGATGGAATCAGCCGTGGGTTACCGACGATGATGCGCCGGTGAATGTGACTTACTTTTCCGTTGGCAGCATAAATTGTAACCCGAATAATGCCGATAGAGGGCGCAGTATTATTCGAGTTACATAAATTGTGTGTTGGCAGGATATTTAAGAAATAATTTATGGAAGGGGTAAGTTTGTTGCAGATTTTAATATGGGTAAGTCATATATGGAAGGGGTAAGTTTGTTGGAGATTTTAATATGGGTAAGTCATATATGGAAGGGGTAAGTTTGTTGGAGATTTTAATATGGGTAAGTCATATATGGAAGGGGTAAGTTTGTTGGAGATTTTAATATGGGTAAGTCATATATGGAAGGGGAAAGTTTGTTGGAGATTTTAATATGGGTAAGTCATATATGGAAGGGGTAAGTTTGTTGGAGATTTTAATATGAGTAAGTCATAATAAATCGGGGAATTTGATACCCTTTTGTTTACAAAGCCAAAACAGCACGTCATATTAGAATAGTAAATTTTATCTGCCAACCCATGTTAAGACTCAAAACACATTCTGGCTTACCTGCCAACTCATGTTGAAACTCAAAACACATCCTGGTTTCCATGAATTATCTCTTAATTAAGAATCCAGTGTCCACAAGTCATGAAAGCGGAAAGGATGGGATTGCTACAATGCCAAAACGAAACATATCCTGCTCATCTGTGACACAGATTTTCGTATAAGTTTACATCATTGTAAAATAAATGAAATTGTGCAAATATTAAAAATAATAAACAGTAATGGTAGACAATATCACAAACTGTAAATTGTTGATACCAGGGTAAGTTTATGAAATGCATACATACATACATGTACAAACAAACAACTCGGTTTGTATTTGTATATACAATCACAATGCAATACTAGAAGTACTTATTGAATACTCTTTGTACTGCCTTTTATGTTATTTTAACCTGTATTTTCAGGGTTACTTTACTGATCTCGTATTATTTATTACAAGCCATTCCATATTTACAAGAATAAAAATGGGATTATATTTGACTTATTTACTACAAACGTCATGCTTTCTCTTCTCCGCTAAGCACGCAGCATTAACGAGGGCAAATATTGATTGGTTTGGAATCACCATAATGTGTCAGTGTAGCGACATGTCTACCAGTACACTGTTGTTTCAGGAAGCAAACACTATAAAAACCCAACCGAGCATGTTTGTCTAGTACAAAGCAGATATCTTTATCATCACCATCACCTCATAGAAAAGTAACTTGTTCTCGCCATGGTACAGCTGAAAATTGCTCACTCACTCTAAACGATTATATTTCACAGCAATTTGATACTTATAATATATACCTATCTCAATAACATATAAAGAATCCATTCCAGTTGTTAATTGTTTGGCTTGATCGAATGTTAAGTTGACTAATATTTATGACTGTACTGTCATAGTATTGTAAGGTTGAAAAATATATACATATACTGAAGGGAAAAAGAAACGCAGGGTCAACATTTTAGGTGATTTAATATTATTTATTCGAATGGTTTTTTTTCAATATTAATATATAAGGATAAAAACACAAATTTAATCAACAAGTTTTAAAAATTCCATTAGATTTTGATCAATAATTCATGAATAATTGAAACCAATTTAACAGTACCCCCCAATATGTTAAAATGAAATCGATTAACTCGTCAATATCTCGTATGCCCCCCTCGCGCATCTGTTACAGACCTGATTCTCCTGTGCATGGAGTTCATCAGAGCATTTATCCTTCTCGTGGGGATATTATCCTACTCTTCTAACAAGGCAGCCCTTAATTGGTCGAGAGTAGCGGGGGCATTCCGACGCCCCCTTACTCTCCTGTCCATTTCGTCCCACAAATGTTCGATTGGGGACAAATCTGGACTGTATGGAGGCCAATCGAGTGGGTTAATGTTATGATTGGCGAAAATCTTGACAAACTCTGGCTACATGGCGCCGGGCGTTATCCTGCTGGAAAATTAGGTGATGCTGTTGCACAAATGGAACTGCAACCGGCCGGAGGATTTCATCCCTATATCTTACGCCTGTTAAATTAACGGCTATTACAATCAACGGCGACTTTAATCCGTGAGATATCCCGCCCCAGACCATAAGCGAGCCACCCCCAAACCTATCCCTCTCAAGAACGCAAACGTCGGCGAAGCGTTCCCCACGACGTCGGTATACACGACGTTGACCGTCCGGACGAAAAAGAGTGAACCGTGACTCATCTGTGAAAAAGACCCGTCTCCATTGCCTCATTGGAAATTGTCTGGGACCATGTGCCGCCAACCAAGCCATACGACGCGCGCGACGTGCACGAGTGAGATGAATACCAATGTGAGATCGACGAGCTCGCAGACGAAACTCGCACAATCGGTTTCTCACAGCTTTTAGGTGAATGTGGCGATTATGATTGCCTACCGAAGTTAAAGCGGTTTCAGTGGCAGTAACGTAGCGATTACGCAGGTGGGCAAAACGAATAGCCCTGTCTTGACGTGGCGTCGTCACGCGCGGACGTCCCCGTAGCGGACGGTCGGCAACCCTTCAAGTATCTCTCAAACGACGGGCAAGACGCTCTATAGTGGAAACATGCACACCAAATTGCAAAGCAACTAGTTGTTGCATTTGACCTTGCATTAGCAATGAAATAGCCTGAGCCCTCTGAACTTCCATCAGCAGTGGCATGATTACAAGAGATTCAAATTAACCTTAAATAGTGGAAAGCGATGTGTATACCTCAAGAGTATGAAGTGGTATGACACGATGTGTTGACGAACTTGTTATCATTATTCTGCACGTGGTATTTGCTTTTTATCACTTTCTCCATGTCACATGATACCTTACACGGCTGAGTAACTTTAGACACCGATTTTAGTCCACAATGACCACTCGTCTGCCCAGTTTTCGTAATTTTACGCCACGCAGTTAAAAAAATAGGAGCATATTATGCTACCCTGCGTTTCTTTTTCCCTTCAGTATATATGCATTTAACCAATATATTTATAATATAAGATTCACTGGGACTGTTAAAAACAATATATGTAGTTATTTTGAAAACTACAATTTATAATGTTATAGTGAATAAATATATTCTTATTATTTCTGCAACAGCAATTGTATGTAACCGCATCTGTGGCGTAATCGTTAGATTGCTCACATTGAGTGTGGTAGACCTTGGGTTCGAACCCCGGTCGGGTAACACCAAAGACTATGAAATTAGTATTGTTACTTTTCCTCTAAGCACGCATCACTAAAGAGAAAGAGCAAATGGTGGTTGACTCGGATTCAAGATAATGTGTCCGAGTGGAGCAACATGTCTACCCGTGGATTGTTGTTTTAATCAAACTACCATACGATAGGGTGGGTGTGTGTTTGTTGTTTCATAAATTTATACACCAGTGCCTATTTAAAGAACAACCCGGGGGTACTCTATGAAAAATTTGGCAATAAATGTGTGAAAATCTTAAAATTCTGGAGAACTGAGCTATCGTATGCACAAAACAAAAACAGGGGCCAAAAGACGGGTCTTTCAGGAATGGATACATGTCATAGCTTGAATGATATAATGGAAATAAGGTGCAAAAAATGTACTCGAAGCGAGCAGGGGTACCATTTTTAAACCTGCGGAGTTGCATGCCTTGTGGATTATTAGTATCTACAAATGTATATAGGGTCGACACATGCAATTTGATGTTAACATAAGATTGTATGAATATTGACACGAACAAGTTATAATAAGGAAAAAGAGATGAAATAATAAAGAAATTTTATTGAAAATAAATTTGTAAACAGAAAGTTAGAAAAGAGGGGGGGGTAAGTTCGTGCCACGAGCGCCTGTGAGTTATTGTGCAACCTTGATTTGCCTGTAAATATTTACTGCTAAGCTTTGTAAAAGAATTTTGAAGATGAAGAAGGAAATGTGAAAAGTTTACAGACTTGGATGGACATGAAGTATAATAATAGTTCTTCTAATGATCAGATAAGTCAAAATGTTTAACTAAAATTCTTAATCCAGTGTAAAGTATGGGTAGAAACACATTGTGAACGAAGAATGACAACTCTTATTTATTTATTTTTCTAAATTATTTGCATTGATATCTCCTGGTATAATACCACCCCGTCACATTTGGGGACATGGCTTTGTGAAAGTGGGGGATACGGATCTGAAGCGGCGGTTTCAGGTAAGCTGGTGTGAAATCATAAATTATAGCATTATTACAATTATTTAAAATATATGACTTATTTAGCGGAACACCAGGTTCATTTCGGGAGATGTTGATCCCATTTTACCCACAAGCATTTGATCGATGGACCTTAATTTCCCCGTGTTTGCCACGGGGGTACGTATTTTTAGGGCTAGTAACGATGTAGGGCCTCTATTTGTGGGTCCTGGGTCCACACGAATACTAGAAAAATACACAAGGTAAGAAACAAAATCACTGAAAATGGCGGCGTACTGCTCAATTTCTTATTATTGTCGATTTCCCTGATTTCTGAAAAATAAACGGATGGAATGCACTAACCTTGTGGACACCCATCAGCTGTTGTGTCACTGGTTTACTCTCATATTCGTACTATTTTGCATATATACCTCCGACTATCTGTTCCCAAGACAGATTGCCAACAAACCCGGAGGTCGACCACTTATTTTCTGTTACGCGGCATGCGATTGGTCAAGGCAAATTTCCGGAAAAGAATTGACCAATCGCGTGCCGCCAAACAGAAATAAGTGGTCGACCTCCGGGTTTGTTGTCTGCCCCTTTCCCGGCATTTTATTTTCATGGGGAGCGCCTTCAATAATTACATTTCTTACAAAAGTTTGTTGTTTCCGGATATGTTCGAGGTGTCGTGTAGGGGTGTATTTCTTTCGTATGTTCGGGATGTGCCGAACATGTTCTAGCGAATGAAGTGGTACGGAACACTCTGCGCGAACAAACAGAACAGTGTGCGGAGTGTACCACATTTTAAGGTGGTGCAGAAGGAATCAAGATGGCGGAACCGATTATCTTATTTTTTTACATAGAATTTGTTTACACCTTACTCATTTTCCTAAAATTACGCAATACAAAAGAAATGCGTAGATTTTTTAGGGGGAGGAGGGACTTTGTAAATTGTGAATACAGTCCCCTATAGTTTTATAAATCAATCATTTTGGTGCAAATTTGATTCCTGGGAAAACACAGGAGCTTCTTAACGTGAAGGTCCATTTCGCTCCCTCTTTATTCAATTAATTTTTAAGAAAAAAATATTTGGTTTGCAGCACCACTGTCCCTGATGGATTTATGGGTTTCAAATTATTTTTAAAACCATACAAAATATGCCAGATAGATGTAAACTTACGCAAACAAGTTTTTTCCTCGATGCGCTCGGTAATAATCTTTTGATTCACGCCCCTCAATTAAAATCTCAGATCTGCCGTTTTCAGATCTGCTTTATCGGTACCTAACCTCTTTATACGTTAAAACACTCTATGAAAATTATATAATATAACGATTACATATATCCGTCATTTATTGTTCGTTCAGTTTGCACATCTATTTTATTGATAAAACGTCAAGCAGCTTGGTTTTTTTTATATATGAGACGGCACCCTTTTTGTACCTTTAGTCCTACATTTATTTTATTGATAAAACGTCAAGGCTCCGGTGATAATATTATAATTAAAGATTAAATTACGTGGAAGCAGCAACTATGGCTACAGTAACTACCGATTCTTCCAAATTCATCTCATCATCGTCGTCATTCATTGCTGACAGAAATAACAGAGTTAACTTATTCACCATATTGTTTGTCCAAAAAGTTCTAAACCACTTCATTGACCAAGGGCACATGGAATGTTTGGAACATGTTCGGAACAGTCCAAAGAAATACACCCTATTACTCCAAGTAGTCTATCACGTCCGCGTTCTCACTGTGGTATTTCTAAGAGTCAAATGAATGAAATGGTAAATTTAATCTATACTTGCATAGTCTCTAACAAAAAACTATTCCAGGATGATTCTTCTCAATTCTGAAAAGCAATGTATATACATGTATAGAGGGAGGAGGCGGATGGCGGGAGGGAGTGAGGAGGAGGAGGAGGAGGAGGTCTCTTTGTGTGTAATTATGACTAACACAGAAATCAAGTTTCATATTTTATTGTTTACTTTACATTAAGTTCAAGTTCTGTTTCTCAGTCTCTTTCATTTAAGCTTCTCCAGTCACTTTATTGTTCATTGAAATTTTGACGTTTACTTTTTGAGTTTTCACTCGGATTTTCGTGTTCATTTAGT
The DNA here is from genome assembly GCA_002080005.1 of Gigantidas platifrons. Classification (NCBI taxonomy): domain Eukaryota; kingdom Metazoa; phylum Mollusca; class Bivalvia; order Mytilida; family Modiolidae; genus Gigantidas; species Gigantidas platifrons. The sequence goes on along the minus strand of MJUT01016340.1, from coordinate 130,451 downwards.
TTTTAATTACTATTTTGTCGTAAACGGCTTTACGATGATTTATCGTATACTTTTTTGTTAACATTTTTGATGATGCGATTCGAGTTCATGTACCATAGTTGTGATAAATTTCTATTGAAAAAGTGTGAGGGTATCTACACATAACCTATGAAAGGAATTCAGTGCACACTATTGGTCGACCAATCAGAAACCAGAAAACCAGTTCAAAATTTTCAAGACCGCTAACTTGACGGAGAAACTTGTACTAAACAAATCCTCTAACCCTAAAGACAAAAAAAAATGGAATATTAATTTATTTGACGTTTACTACAGACACTTAAAATAATTTGCAATATTTGAATTTGTCGACAATGAAAACAGTTAGATTTTCGGGAAATCTATTTTGATTAGAACAGAAGCGCGGACCTCGACGAAAACACCTTGATTTTCGGAAAGTCAAGTATATTTTTTTGAACTTATAAAGAAAGTTGTACTCACTCAATCAAAGCGTTAGCAATTAATTATTATTAGAAAATTGAAATAAAAAAAAACGCTTAATATAAGAACAAATTGAAAGGATATGGAGAGTAACATTCTCTATCCAGAGTTGTCGTTCCTGCTACCGCTACACAACATCTCTGTCAACGCTCATTTTACAAGATTCTTGTAAAATTTAGAAACAGTAAACAAAATCTACTTAAAATTGTTTTAATTATTGTAAATATCAATAAAGATGAAAATAAATCACTCATTTCAAATCAATTTTCTCTTAAAAATGATGTTTCCCCCCACTTCTTGGAGAACTATTTTGCGGAGGTAAACATTAAAAAGTTAAAAACGATCACAAAATCATTTTTAAGAGAGAATTGATTTGAAATGAGTGATTTATTTTCATCTTTATTGATATTTACAATAATTAAAACAAGTTTAAGTACATTTTTTTCACTGTTTCTAAGTTTTACAAGAATCTTGTAAAATGAGTGTTGACAGAGATGTTGTGTAGCGTAGCAGGAACGACAACTCTGGATAGAGAATGGGAGAGTAAATGTACACGAGACAAAATCCCAGTCAATACAGAGTAAAACAGTAAAGGAAGAACGCTTTTATTCTTCGACTTCTAATCCAATTGCAAATCTAGCACGTCGTCCATGGCGGCATCCACCTCATACCGATCAAAAGCTTGTGAAAGCAGGGGCGGATTCAAGGGGGGGGGCGCCGGGTGCGCCCCCCCCTAAAATTGGAAAAAATAAGATTTTTTTTGCGTAAAATCGTGATTTTTCACACGAAATACCCCAAAAATTTTCGCGCCTCCCTCCGCTCGGCGCGATTATTTTAGTGCGCCCCCTCCCTAACTTGAAATCCTGGATCCGCCCCTGGAAAGTGTGATATCATCTAGCCTGAGCGACATTTCATGGTAATTTTCTATGTCATAGCATATTTTTGAAAGCGTTCCATTAATATGTCGTCAATCGTATGATCCCACTGACCGTCGAAATTTAAAAAGTCTATTTCCATACCATCGTGACTCTCCATTTTACTTGGCAAACGTTCACTAGAAAACTGAAACATTTGGCGGTTTTTGCAAAGCGCGAGCCGTTTAAGACGTCAAATTAAACTCAGGTACATGTTATTTACCAAATAAAAAATGATTGGTTATGTGAAGATACCTGGAGGAGGAGCTATAAATGTCACTCAAAAGCAGAGCTTTCTTGTGAATTTGCGCTCCTCCTCCAGGTATCTACACATAACCAACCATTTTTTATATGGTAACTAAAACTTAATACATTTTTCATGTTCATTTAAATTTTCAAACACTATTTTGTCGTTTTATTCCGTTTTGTCATAGATGTTTACGTTAATGTGTGATATTTTCATAATGTGTTTCGTTTAGTTAAGGTTTTTGTTTACGTTTCTCATGTTTTGGATGGAATTTCAACGCTATTGCGGCGGCGGTGTATATCCCTCTGTCAGCGGCAGCATATATCCCTCTGTCAGCGGCGGTGGTGTATATCCCTCTGTCAGCGGCAGCATATATCCCTCTGTCAGCGGCGGCGGTGTATATCCCTCTGTCAGCGGCAGCATATATCCCTCTGTCAGTGGCGATGGTGTATATCCCTCTGTCTGTGGACTGCATCTCTTCTCTTTAAACTTGTGATTCCATGTTTGCTTTTTAAGTGGCGTTTTAAGTCTGCAGGCCACACATAGGTACTATTGCATAAACTACAAGTATTACTCATGTTGTCGTTTCGGATGTCGGGACTGAATTAGGGTAGATAGAGCATATTTATAACAAACAAACAAGTATTCATTTCGATGTTTTATTTTACACATTGTCAATTCTCAGTTCTGGCTCTCTTTCTATGGTCTTTTTCAGTTCTTTCCATTCGTAAAGACTCAGGGTCACTTATATCTTCGTAGGATGCAATGTCCATTCTCTATTAGCCACAAAGTGCTTCCTGGTGTGAATTGTCAGTTGAGGGGCTTTGAAGATGATATCTTCTCCCAGATGATATATCTAGTCCACGGGTTCTCCGTCTTTCATTCGACTGATCAAATCGTCCACCACTTGTCGTTTTCCCAAAATCTCAGTAACTGTAAATTTGTCTGTTTATGTTCCTTTATAATTCTGTATCATTTTAATTTTAAGCAACCATATTTACCATTTCAAATGAAGCATTTCTTCACAGTAGGCAGCAGTGTTGACTGGATGTTGTCTGTTATTGTTTAATACATTCTCTATTGTCATTACATTCCAATTGTTATTTTGCTGTAAATCTGTGGTGATGTTTTTATTTTATTCAAATTTATATTAGAATTCAATTTTTTTTAATAAAATAAAAGGTTTTGTGATCTAATATTATTATTAATACATTTATCAATGGAAAAATTTGTTTTTTTCCTGTAAATTCAAAATTCATGAATATTTTGTCAATTTATTTTTAAATGACAATTTCAAAAAAAAATAATTCTTGTAATTTTAAAGTAATATTACACCAGTTTGGGATGAAAAAAAAATGTCCCCTGAAAATTCCATTTGGAATACAGCGGTACCATAACTAAGCTATTCATGCATGTTTCAAGTCGAATTATGTTCCCAACAACTAGAAATCTGCAAACCCGTGTGCATGTTTGCCGTCCTCGCCACTGTTGTGGAGACTAATTAACTTTCGGTTGTTTTGTTCCGATGACTGCCGATCATTATACCTCGTGAAGAAAAGTTTTGGGCCGATGATTGCCGATCAAGAAAAGATAAACGGGTGTGTTCGATTTGCGTTTCAATTATCTCCCTTTTTGAAACCTGGCTGTCAAAAGTAGACATTTATTTTTATGTTGATATGTTTTATTGATATATTCTGTAATGATAAGGCTATTTGTAATATATTTATCGTATTTAAACATTGACAACCTCTTTAAATAAAATTGGTTAAGAAATTTGCAGAGTTAAAATAATAACCATACCATTGTCAAGGCGACGAATGTTTTACATAATATTTAATATTTACATTTTTAACTTGTTCAAGGAACCATTGGCTATTAACAGTATGGCATACTTAGTATAACTTTTAATCCTTCTTCTATAGGAGTAATACCCAATATATTTGTTTTTGGGATAGCTTAAAATGGGAGACTAAATTTTGTTAATTTTCGGCTTTAAATTTAGATTAGCTTTAACCCCAGGGGAACATTTCTTTTAGGTGAATCTGGAACATGTTTCTGAATCACATAATTGTTTTGTTGCTTTTTTCATCTAAAACAGAAACGGGTTTTCGAAACATGCGAAACATAGGCGACCCATGTTTCAAATCGAAACATGAACTGGAACCGGTCCAAAAATTAGTTTGTTTTTGACAGAAATACACAGTCAATGTATTCGTCACCCTCGATTTTATGCTATATATTTCATATAAAACCACATTTTTCAAAAAAAAATGTTGTGTAGTTATTTCTAAACGGATTTTGATCATTTTTGCACCAGAAGAAGCAGAAATGTTTAAAGATTATTTGTTTATTTTAGAATGATTTTCCGTTAGATTGCCTTTAATAAATTTATTTTCTTATGATTTAAAGACAATTTTGGTTTTCTGACGTCAAATTTGCTATATATTTTAACAAAAATAAAATCGGAAAAATCAACATTTGTGTTTAAATCACCAGAAAACAAAAACCATGCAGACAAACATTACTACAAATTCTGCGTGTCTTGAAATAAATTTCATAAAAATCTGCCCAGAGATAGCATTCAAATATTTTTTTGAAAAAATTGTGGTTTTATATATAATATATAGTAAAAATTCGACTTGGTGACGAATACTTATGTCCATGAACTGTAGCTGCAACATACTTTTTGGAGGCCATCGTTTAATGTTTCATGAAACATTGTGTTATTCATTTGGTGGAAACATGTTTCTGATTTCCTGAAACATACCGTTTTTAAAGCAACAAATAATGATTTTGTTTTCTGGAACAATGCAGTGAAACATGTTCCAGATTCACCTAAAAGAAATGCACCCTAGAATGCTTTAAAATCTAAACTTTTTGTTAGCTGCTCACCACATTATGTTTTTCTGGGTTGATTTTTTACATTCGAACCTCAGTGCTACCTAGGTTATTTTTGATATTGGTATTTTACAGCCGTTTTTGCATCTATTTTTTTGTGCAGTATTTATTTGAAGCCTTTACAATGGTTGATTTTTATGTTCTGTTATATCATGCCTTTTGTTGACTATATAAAGTATTGAAAACTTATTAGCCTTAATTCCTATTGTCATAAGCTCGAATCCCAGTGAAACAAACCTGGATATGTCTAAATCTCATTTTGTATCCATCGTCAACTAATTCGGTTGTTTCGAATCATGTCAATTCCGACCTCGTTCCGTCTTTTTCGTGTCTTGACGTCTGAACAAATAGGCAGACGACTTCCGGTGTTTACGCTATTACTGTGAAGTCAGCATATCATAGTCGTAGATGCGGTAGATTATAAGTAATTGTAATATGGAGACGCCAAGGAAACCGCTGAATAAATACTGGTGTTCGGTACCCCACTATCTGTCTTATATAAGAAATATATACATAAAGGCAGATCGTTTTCCTTTCATGATGCTGACAGCCGCAAATAAAGAAAGAAAACAAATTTAATTTTAAAGAATTATTTGTCTCTGCGTTGAAGTCTTTGATACAAATAAAATAATTTAATTGATATCTGTCTTTTACAGAAAATTTTAAGATATTTTTAACTTGAGAATCGAACGTTAAAACGGCACATATCGATTGGAGTTTTTGTTGTGTACATTGACACCGGAAGCTCAGGACCAGCAGTTCCATCGAAATCACGTGATCTGGCAGACGAAAATAACAAAATGTTGACGGAATGGAAATGATTCGAAACAACCGAATTCAATCACTTTCTGTAACAGGAGCGTGTTTGGATATGTCTCGCTTGGTGGTTGCCAAGCAAAAAGCTCACAGACAGAAACAGGATCAAAAGTTATACTTTTTTATTTTTCAAACATCAAAGTTAGACTAAGTAGGCCATACTTTTTTTTCTCTTTATTTTTTTAGTAGGCCATACTGTTAACAGCGTATGGTTCCTTGAACCAGTTGAAAAAGTAAACATTAAGTATTATATAAAACATTCGTCACCTTGACAATGGTATGGTTATTATTTTAAATCTGCAAATTTCTTATCAAATTTTATTTGCAGAAGTTTGTCAATATTTAAATACGATAAATATATCACAAATAGCCTTATCATTACAAAATATATCAATAAAACATATCAACATAAAAATAAATGTCTACTTTTGACAGCCAGGTTTCCAAAAGGGAGATAATTTAAACACAAATCGAACACACCGGTAAAACAATCTTCCCGAAGGAGTTCAAATCTTGGGTCACGCGCATTACAGTAATTATCTGCTGTCAATTTTTTGCGATTTGCTAATAAATTCTGCTTTTGAGAGGATTTTTAATGTTATGCAGTTGATTTTTTTAAATAAAGCAGCGTATTAAGTAAAAATATCTAATCTAAAAATTTTATAATATTGTGGTGTAATATTACTTTAATTATTATTTCATTTATCAATGGAAAAGGTTTTTTTCATCTCCTCATCATTTTTCATGATGAATGATAAAAAAAAATCAATATTTGAACAATTAACTTTTTTTAACAAAAAACATAATTTACATGGAAGCTGAATAGATTTTCTCCATTTTAATTTTATGTTGTTCAACTCTGGTTGTTCCATGTTGTTTTTAGTTCACACAGAGAATTTGGAACTATAATATATTTATTGATATTATTTTTTTTAATTATATTTGTCCATGCCTTACTTTTATTTATTTATTTTCATATTCAATGTAGATTCAGTTCAATTCGTTGTTAAATTTTATTGTCAATTTTCTTGTTTATTTTTAAATTTTCTTTCCTATTTTTAAATTTTCTTGTTTATTTTTAAATTACATTGGAGAATAATTTTTCACTGTGTAAAAAAAAAGTTTGTTTTTCTTACTCACTCACTTACATATCTCACTATATATATATCTTTATTCTCATACAGCCAAATACAATGGTACAGAGAAAAATAACAACATAATAATAACATAACAAGACTATTTACAAAATATACAGACCGGAGGTTAAATGGGTTTAGGAACAACAGTGGGTAAGCCAGGAGTACAAAAGATCTTATTGATATGTTTGATAAATATACATAATTTTCGTAACAGCGATTGTTTTCTGGTAGATAGAAGTTCAAAAAATTTGACAATATTATGTCTTTTCATGAAATATTTTGGGAGAAGCTGCTTTGCGTTTATCGTTTAAAGAGGAACACTCCAAAACATAGTGGTATTCATCGCCTAATTTCTGACAATTACATAAATTACAGTACCTATTTCCTCTATCAATATTTCTCCATCTACCGGTTTCAATCGGTAGATAGTGATTTGTTGTCCTAAATCTACACAGACTGATTGCATCACCTATATTTAAAATATTTAAATATTCCTCGAATTCGAATTTGGTTTTAAAAATCCTATAGTTGAATGCTTTTGAAGAATCTGACAGAGATGTTTGCCAATTCTGTACAAACTGATCTAACAATCGCTGTTTCACAACACATTTTAACCATTCTTTATTATTAACATTTTCTGTTTCCCATATATATGTAAATCCACAATCATTTAAAATTGTCCTGATAAAATAAACCCAGTTTAAATTAGTATCACAATTTTCATTCAAATTTCTAGAAAGCCTTTACAATACATTTGAAAATTTAGCCTGCTTACCACTTAAAAGCCTTGCCCAGTATGAAATTGTCCTTACTTTAATATCAATATCAATTGGATACCTGCCTAGCTCACCATAAACCATATAGTTTGGAGTAGAGGACTTTAAATTTAAAAGTATTTTGCAGAATTTCAAGTGAACTCGTTCTAGTACTTCATTTTTGCCAAATCCCCAGACCTCGCAACCATATAAGAGAATAGATTTTATCATTTTATCAAAGAGATCTAGCTCGATTTTCACCGATACTTTATATAATCTTCCCATTTTAAGAACTTCGTACATTGCCTTAAGTGCTTTGTCAGCAAGATGCTTTTTAGTAACATCAAAATTACATGTCTTTGTAAAAATTACCCCTAAATAATTAAATTGTTTGACTATTTCGATATCAACGTTTTTATAGGTGAATTTGAGATTTTGTCGTAGTCTTCCAAATCCAAATACCATTATTTTTGTTTTGTTCACATTTACCTTCATTTTCCATTTGTCACAATATTCACCAAAAGCATTTAATTGTACTTGAAGATCTTCAGCTGATTCAGCTAATAAAATTGTGTTATCGGCATATAACAGTACAAATATTTTTAGATAAATTTCAAGTTCAGTCTCACTCAATGATATTCCCAACATAAATAAGGTTTAAAATTCTCCTGTGATTTAAATTTATTTGAAAGAATAGCCATTGCTCTAAAATATATTGTGTTCTCCAGCTATTTGAAAAGAGTATTGGGCAATGTTTTCCAGTTATCAGAAACAAGCATTAACAGGTATGATATCTCCTATAACAAACTACCATGATATAACTGTAATATTGTTGAATGCGGCATTAAACACCATAAACCTAACCCTTTATTTACAAAGGCATATACCAACCTACCTATCTATCTACATGTTTATGAGAATTATAGATTTTATTCAATTTTTGCTAGTTATTTTGACGAGTTTCAAATTTCCACAATCAAATTTATTTTACATAACAGCCTGACACAGTAGTGTTCCATTTTTAGAGCAGTAAGAAAACTTACTTCCTGAACAGGGTTTTAGTATATATTTACCTGCCAAAGGCAAGCAAATATCTGTATATAAGTTTAAATATATATATTTTCCTGCCAAGGTCAAGTAACTCTCTGTATATAAGGTTTGATTTGATTTGACTTTTGGTGTTTAACGCCACTTTCAACAATATTCCAGCTATATCATGGCGACCAGTTTTAGTGGTGGAGGAAGCCGGAGTACCCGGAGAGAACCACCGACCATGGTCAAGCAACTGATAAACTTTATCACTTGCGGTTGCGAGTCGAGTGCACCCTTTTTAGTAATTTACAAAGCCGGACGCGAACCCACGCCGTATTGGTGATAGGCTTGTATGAGTTGTTAGATTCAGCGACCTAACTCATTGAGCCACCCGGGCCCCTTATAAGGTTTGGTAAAGATCCGATATACTGAACTAAAGTTATTGTGCGGAAACCTGTGTGTCCTCCTAACCGCCCGCCATACCCAATCACATAATACGGCCCGTCTCGAGACGGGCGTATAAAAACTAGATGAACATGAAAATCCGAGTGAAAACTCAAAAAGTAAACGTCAAAATCTCAATGAACAATAAAGTGACTGGAGAAGCTTAAATGAAAGAGACTGAGAAACAGAACTTGAACTTAATGTAAAGTGAACAATAAAATATGAAACTTGATTTCTGTGTTAGTCATAATTACACCCAAAGAGACCTCCTCCTACCTCCTTCATCCTCTTCATTCCTCCTACCTCCCCCTCCCCTCCTCCTCCTAACTCCCTCCCGCCATCCGCCTCCTCCCTCTATACATGTATATACATTGTTTTTCAGAATTGAGAAGAATCATCCTGGAATAGTTTTTTGTTAGAGACTATGCAAGTAGGGATCAAATTTACCATTTCATTCATTTGACTCTTAGAAATACCACAGTGAGAACGCGGACGTGATAGACTACTTGGAGTACTACACGACACCTCGAACATATCCGGTGTCCTATAATTATTAGCTACTTTCTGACGTTCGGAACGAGATTTTGGTAAACCCCAAAGGTATTCCAATTGATAGCCATGACAATTAGCTACCTTAATACATTAAAAATACTATTCCAGTTATTCCCCTTTTACCATGTTTTGATAGATTCTTGGTAATTAGTATTTTTGAACAAAAAAGGGTGGGGGTGGATGTAGGCGAGGAAATCTATTTAATTAGATAGATCTATCCCAGAAATGGATAACAAACTCCTATTCATTCCATTTACATCAAGGATTTATATATATAAAGCCTTGTTTACATGGAGCGTGACATTTTCCATGAAAATAGGCCACCTTACATCTGTTCAATGTATGACACAGGTTTCAAAGTGTTAACTACCTTCCACCATTCAAACATAAGCATTTATATAAGCATCAGAAGATTGTCCATGAAAATTATCTACCTCGCATGACATTTTCCATGAAAATAAGCTACCTTACATCTGTTCAATGTATGGCACATGTTTCAAAGTGTTATCCATGACAATAAACTACCTTGCACCATTCAAACATAAGCATAAGCATCAGAAGCTTGCCCATGAAAATTAGCTACCTCGCATTCCTTCATCGCATGGTCCATGAAAATTAGCTGGTTGGATTACCTAACAACTCATACAAGCCTATCACCAATACGGCGTGGGTTCGCTTTGTAAGTTACAAAAAATGTGCACTCGACTGCAACCGCATGTGATAAAGTTTACCAGTTGCTTGCCGTGGTCGGTGGTTCTCTCCGGCTTCTTCCACCACTAAAACTGGTCGCCATGATATAGCTGAAATATTGCTGAAAGTGGCGTTAAACAATATATCAATCAATCCCCCCAAAAAAATCAACAAAGTAACACGGTTAGAAATAATGAAATTGTGATTAATAATTGCAAATGTAATATACATTGTATACAAGAAGTATAATACAATTTAACAATTTGTTCATGAAATTTAATTCCGACTTGGAACAAATGAATTTCCATTATCAGATGTGATCTTATTAAGTTAAAGAATAATTTGTATAGTTTGAACATCAAATAAATATTAAATTCTACCATAAATAGTCCACCAATCTGTTTTCATAATATGGGACGAAGTCCCAACTATGGTAGAAATAGCTTTTTTTTCTATATACTAATGAATAAATTTTCATGCACCGGAAATGACATACCGGAACCAATACATGTACAGCTACAGTGGGTTTCTGCAAACAATTCGATGCAGTAAAAAATTGGTCTTGTAGGGGCACGAGTATCAAAGTACTAAAAACGACATATTGTATTAATAAAATCAAGAACGGGTACAAGGATGTAGAAAAAAAATCAAGTTGCAGCTCTCGTGAGAAGTGGAACCTGTTCAAAATATCGCGAGATAGAGCGTGAAGTAGTTCTTGACAACCATAAACAAAGATGACCGACAATATTTATAATTTGTATGATGTATAAAACTAATGACGGCTTTTCTCATCAATAAAGCATCGCACATGAACAACAAAATGTCCAAACTAAAACTATAGTACAATAAAGTTTATTTACTACTTCCGGTTATGAACCATGTTCGGTAGCGGATACGAAAACTGTCCGGAGTTTGGTCCCCGATATATTGTTTAAAAAAATTATTGGACTTCGTCCCAAGTTAGGTAACACTTATTATCATATTAGAGGACGTTTAGTCCTCATTACTGTAGACCACCCCGGTAGACCCCAGGAAGACTACATACTGATGCTCTATTTCTCGCGTCGGTCTCGCGTCTATACTAATCAGGAGACTTAAGGATGTTGGGACGCCATTTAAACCCGGATGTGTTTATATTGTATCCCGCTAGGCGGCGTTATTATCTCGTAACTTCATACCCAAATGATTTCGTAACTTTATAATTTCGTTTTCCCTTTCGTACCTTTTCGTAACTTTGAGCTTTTTCGTTTATCTATCGATATATGGTTTTCAAACTTCTCACAATCGTAACTACTCGGCCATTTTCGCTACCCCCGAATAGTTACGATTGAAACTTCTCAGTGACGTCATAAGCAAGCTGGGTGACGGCAATCGACCTTCCTCTTTGCCTAGCGACCTTCCTCATTGCCTAGCGACCTTCCTCTTTGATAGTATAGAATTAACTGTTAAGAATAGACCCTCACCCATGGCACGAACAGTTTTAGTACGAACTCTCGCGCCATTGGCGATCGCATAACTTCGTAGTGGATACTAACCCCTGTTTGCCTAGCGGTTTCCGCTCCATTTAAACCCAGATGTGGAAAGACAACATAGTAAAGTAAATACGAAAGTAAATACATTTCATAAAAAATATTTTAAATAATAGCTACTTTGATTTGTTTTTGTGAAATTAAATCTGTATTGTCATTCCCAAGTCAAAAAATTTCAAAACTACATCTATTTCATTTGCAACTGCGTTAATTCCGTAAATGGAGACGACATGTACAGTGTACTCTGTAAACAAACACATCGCTTTTTTCACGCGTGTCAAGATAACTTAACCTTCCCATCGTTATCCCATCCTTAATTTCCCTTTCCCCCACTACCCTTAACCCTTCCCCAACTACCCTAATCGTTCCCACTAGCCTTAACCCTTCACCCTTCCCCCATCCACTTAACCCTTTCCTTTCCCCATCCCTCTTACCCCTTCCCCTATCCCTTTAACCTTCCCTTTCGCCCTACCCTTTCCCCATCCGCATCCCCCTTAACCTTTCCCCATCCCCGTTAACCGTTCACCATCCACCATCCCCGTTTCCCCTTCCCTTTAATCCCCATTCTAGGGATGTTCCCTTATTCAGGGCACCAGATGCACACAGAGTGCTACAAGGACTAATGCATTAGTCCCATAACATCTATGAGGAACTGGAATTGTAAATACCTTGCCTCGGTTAATCCTCATTGGCTATTGGTACTGCGCAAATGAAGAAATGTAATACATAATATTATAAAATTCATGATATTTGAAAAGAAGAGGTAAACGTGGCAAACCATTTTAGCAAAGAACCTATTACTTAAAAGGCCATTAAAACGGAAATTTGTTTAATATGTTTAGGTTGTCATTATTGATTTTGTTCATATTTCAACTTTTGACAAAGATTTCTTGAAAAAATGCTAAACTAGAATTTTCGAAATAAGGGTAGTGTGGAAAGGGCAGTAATTATTTTATTAATAGGTATACAATCATGTACATGTACTGTCTTTTCTTTGCTGTAGGGCATGTATACAGTTAAATTATGTTCTAATTCACGCTGTTCAAACGAATTTATGTATTTAATCTGTGTCATTTTCTGAATAAAATCATTCTCAATGTGTAAATTGATAAACAAATTTTCTTTTGTTATACCTTTTTATGTAAACTGTTAAAAATCAACAAAACGTAGTAGATGGTGAAAGGCGCAGTGACCATTTATTATCATATTTTACATAACATCACATTACTATCATCACAAAATTCATTTTGACAGTTTTAAATATATTGTTTTTTTAAAGTTCATTTTGACTCATTTATCACACATAAAAGTTTATTTAAACACAATCAATCAGCATCATCCGAAAGTCAGACTATTATCTATCTATAAAAGATAGTTTCAAAATTAATATACAACATTAATGCAAAAGAAAAAACAAAACAAAACAAAAACTAGATAATAAATAAATTGAAATATATCAATATACACTCAAAGATAATCGTGGGTCTGCTCGATGTGGTCACTGCCCAATCCTCGATAAAGAAAAATACTGATGCACGCTCTTTAAATACCCTGACAACTTGAAAAACCGATTATTCAGTACCTTGAATAATTCGAAAATTAATACGCCGCACTGTACATAAATATATAGCTAATTCTCTTGCAGTATGAAAAGGTAAATACCGGTATATTGCAAACATTTCTGAAAGAAGATGGAAATTATGGATGCTTATGTTCAGTTTGTGATTTCAGAGATTATTACTATACTTTTCTTGAATGTAGCCAAGTGCGAGATTGATACACGCACGTTTATCGTTAATTTGATACTTATTTAGCGGACATTCACGAAAAAATGAAAAAAGGTACACATTGTTGGTTAAAGACAAATGATACTAAGATGTAAATTTTAATAGTGTAAATTCATAATGACAATGTCCAGAAGCACAATCAGCTGGTGATATTAATGAGGTCAGACTTCTGTCATTCTGTACCGACTGTAGAGAATCATAAATAAGATCTTTAGGCCTATAACTTTTTCACTTTTATACCAACACTTACGTGATCTTTTTGATTCGCAGTATTCATTATTTTGTCATAAGTGAATTAGTCACCCCCTTTCATGCAGGTTAATTTTAAAAGGGAAATAATCAATTAACTGACTAAAAAGATGAAAACAATTTAAAAAAAAAAGTGTGATGCATTATAAAAATGTATGCAAATGAGTAAATGATTTATTTTTAGAATTCACAACTATGTCATGTCATTTGTTTTCTTTATAGCAAGTGAACACATACAATTAGCTGTAGGCCAAGTACCTACTGACACCAATTATAGTTATTCTCTATACCAAGTATTAGTCTTTCCCCAGTTATAGTTATTCTCTAAGCCAAGTATTGGTCTGACATCAGCTATAGTTATTCTCTACACCAAGTATTGGTCTGACACTAGTTATAGTCATTCTCTAAAACAGGCATTGGTCTGACACCAGTTATAGTTATTCTCTACACCAAGTATTGGCCCGATACCAATTATAGTTATTCTCTAAGCTAAGTATTGGTCCGATACCAATTGTAGTTATTCTCTACACCAAGTATTGGTCTGATACCAATTGTAGCTATTCTCTAAACAAGCATTGGTCTGACATCAGTAATAGTTATTCTCTACACCAAGTATTGGTCTGGCACTAGTTATAGTTATTCTCTAAGCCAAATATTAGTCTGATACCACTTATAGTTATTCTCCAGAGAAGACTTCATAAGTTTACAACTTGTGTCTTATCCATTTGTCTTGTTTTGTATGACAATAAAATATGTTTATAGTAGTTATTCTCTACACCAAGTATTCGCCTGATACCAATTGGAGTTATTCTCTACACCAAGTATTGGTCTGACATCAGATATAGTTAATCTCTAGTATTGGTCTAACACCAGTCACCACTTATAGTTATTCTCTACACCAAGCAAAGATGGTCGAATTGTCACTTGGAAGATGTGATTACAAATTACATGGACCTATCATCACATTACGAGTGTGAAATGTTATAAATTATTATTATTATTTACAATATTTATATAGCGCATTCTCCAATTGAAATTACTCTAAGCGTAACCTGATAAAAAACAAATCATACAATAAAACTGAACATAGAATACATGTATAACAACAAAATAATTAACTAAAAGAGAAATATTTTTCTTATAGGAATTCGAGAAATTAACAATGATTTACCAATAGATGAGCTTACTTTATCACTTGACAATGAAATTATCAACGATGAAAAAAATAAACAATGTTTTTGCAGCTTCTAAACTTCATTCAAGACACATGTCGTTTCACCTTAAATTGACTACTGTTTGATAAGGTGTTTTGATGTTTTAATTGTTTAACGTTCGCGACTGACCTCGAAAGCTTAAATCTATTGTTCTTTATTTTCTTTTTTCTTTTTGTTTACAACAGTATGCGATAATGGAGAACTCATCTTTGATACAATATAATAATACATAAAGGGAACTAAAAGTACTTACTTTTTCCGAAATAATGTCTAATCCTATAACTAACAACACGTGCTACTATATATGTCCCAGGTTTTTTTTATACTCGGGTCTGTTTGATTGGTTACTTTTAAAATCATAATAAGCAATTCTAAAAAGATAAGTTTTAACATTTTTCCTAAGAATTTCACTGGAATGTTCATTTCGGGTTTCACTAGGCAGGTTATTTCAAAGTGTGGAAGCTGTCTTGTCAAATCGTTTATCACCATACATTTTTGTCCTTACACGTGGTTTTTGAATCATTATGGCGTTCTCTTACCGTAGCGGCCTTTATGGTTGATAAAAACTGACAAGTTCCCTAAGATATATGCAATAATATTTGTATTGGAGACCATACTGCACCGGAAACCAGTGAAGAGACATGATAACTGATGTAATGTGATCATGTTTCTTGCCACGGGTGATCAATCTAGCTGCTGTATTTTGATCACGCTGTAGCTTCGAAATTATGTTGAGTATTTACTCTATACAACAAAGCGTTGCCATAGTCCAAACGTGACGCTATAAGTGAGCAAACTAATGTTTTCCACACATCTTCTGTGATGTACGATCGATTACGTCCGATATTGCGAATTTGAAAGTAGCATGACTTTGTAATTGCACTTGCTTGTTTTTACATGCATAATGTCCTGTCGAAAACTATGCCGAGGTTTTTGATAAAGGAAGCATTGATTACTATGATACTATAGTTCCGTCGAAAGAGAGACAACATTCTGAAAATTCCTTCTTACGGTGTTTCGTGCAAATACAATAAGTTATGCTTTGTTCTGGTTTAATCTGAACATAGTTAAGCCCATCCACACACTAACGTCTGATAAAGAAGTCTCCAGGCGTCTGGATATATTTTCCCAGTTATCAAGTGGTTTAATTACATGCTACACTTGGGTGTCATCGGCATAACTCTGATGACTAAAATTATGTCGTCTGTAACTTTCACTGATTGGTTTTGCAAAAATACACTTACAGGGCCCTAAGACAGAACTTTGCGACACGCTGCGTTGAAGTTGCATTGCATTTGAAACTACTGAACCAACAGCGACACGTTGAGTTCGGTCATTCAAATAGGACTTCATCCACATCAAAGCTGTGCAATGTCGTCTTAACAG
The DNA here is from genome assembly GCA_002080005.1 of Gigantidas platifrons. Lineage (NCBI taxonomy): Eukaryota > Metazoa > Mollusca > Bivalvia > Mytilida > Modiolidae > Gigantidas > Gigantidas platifrons. The sequence continues at coordinate 114,322 of MJUT01016340.1, read as the reverse complement.
CACTATCGATCCCAGGCAAAACAGTGCACTGGGACCCTACCTACACAATCACTCACAGGAATAAAAATATAAATGGTCGATAAAATTAATCGTATATTTATTGTATTGGTACGTCCAATAGTTTATTGCTTAAACATTAAATAACATGCCATACATATATCTTTATTTCTCAAACTGACAGTGCATAGCACATATACAGAGAAGTTACAAATAAATGAACATATTAAACTATATACAACATATACAAATACAGTAAATCGACAGATGGAATTAGCCGGGAGGACAAACTATCATATTTATATATCTAATGAATTTACATAGTTTTTACACAACATACCTAGATTAGCATGGGACCCCTATGCTCGTCGGGACGCCGGGGGCCTGGGTGGCTCAACGAGTTAGGTCGTTGGATCTAACAACTCATACAAGCCTTTCATCAATACGGCGTGGGTTCGCGCCCGACTTTGTAAATTACAAAAAATTGTGCACTCGACTCGCAGCCGCAAGTGATAAAGCTTACCAGTTGCTTGTCCATGGTCGGTGGTTCTCTCCGGGTACTCCGGCTTCCTCCACCACTAAAACTGGTCGCCATGATATAGCTGAACTATTGTTGAAAGTCGCGTTAAAACACAAAAAATTCAAGCAATCAACAAGAAGGAATATATTCTCTGTATAATTTTGTCACAGATAATTTTAAAAGTATGATTTAGATAGTGAATATTGCCTTAATATATATACAATGTAAATATTTTGTATGTGAAAGCGGAGACATATCTGATAGAAGCGATGCCTATATCATTCTTTTAAAATTAAAAACTATTTTGGTCACTTCGAGCTAACATAATATTGGCAGTAATACACATACTTCAAAATGTCGAAATGAAGATTATCAGTTTTACAGTAACCGTACGCAGTGCGGTCTGATCACGGTATGGGCAGTTGTCCGGTGGTCCCACGAGCAAATGAACATACTAATCTATGTATGTTGTATACGGCATGATTTTTAATGCTTAAACGATGATTTCGTTGGAAGTACCAATACAAGAAATATATGTTTAATTTTATCGACCATTTACAGTTTTATTTCTGCGAGTGTTTGTATAGATAGGGGCCTCAGTGCACTACGTTGACCGTGGCCTATGTTGCTGAAAAGACGGCCCTGACCGTACGTCATTCATCATAAATTTACACTTCATGAACATGTATCGGCTGTACATAGCATGGTATAGGCCAATACTGCTTATGGTATGCTGGTTGTATTAATTGATATTTTCGTAATAAAACTCTTTTCCGTTATGACTTAAAAGACCATACTTTCATTTTACAGACACTGGCGTCTACTACCCCCTTTTAAATATGTTTTATTGTTGGCTTTCTGATACTGTTACCAGTCACAAAACTGGCATGGCCCACAAGTTCATCCTAATGGCATGACCCTTTAGTCATACTATATCTTTATTTTAAGATACGTTTTATTTCCTCCGCAATTGTTAGAGGGATCAATACACACCTAAGACTATGGCTCTAAACTAATGATGAAAACATTAGTGCTATTTTTTTCTCATCTTTTTGTTATGTTATAAAACAATTGTAATAAATGCTCATATTGTATATGTATATGCCATATGCCCCCCCCCCCGTGGGCCCTTGATTGGTTAAACAATAAACTTATACTTATAATGGTTGATACCACCCGCGTTACTGTAATAGTTAACCTTCAATGTTTGCACTGTTCCTAGTCCCACAATAAAAGAACCATACTTTTTTCTCGTAATTTTCTATTCTACTTCATGTAACTGTCCAGTGGATGTCCTACTTTTTGGCGATGACACCTTAACTGAGATGCAAAATCTACAAATTTTCAAATCTGTTCAACTTTACATCAAACCAAGGATTTATATAGTAGGATCCTACTATATAAATCCTTGATCAAACGAACAAAACGTTTTACCCATTTATGATCACAACCCCCTCCCCCCTCTAATATGTATTTTTTTTAAATTAATCTATCAATTCCATCTCAGATACAAGTAAGGTAAAACATGCTTATATTATATAATTTCATGCTTTTTGTTTTGTATTTTTTTTGTTTGTTGTATCTCCATTTTCTTCATTTTTCAAAGAATTTATTTAAAATGTTGTATATGTATATTGTAATTTACTATTGCTGACGCATGTACTATTGTAATTATTTATTATGTGGAGAGGACCCTTGTAAATTGGTATAATTTGTGTCCAATCCAATTGTTAAAATATTTAGCAATAAAATATGTTTAATCTAGTGGATGTCATAGGGGATATAAAGGTATTTTTGCCATTAATTTCAAGTACTTCCCTCCTCTCTATGTAGGCCGCGCAATGCCTACTCATATTAAGGGAGATAAATCCTATAAGTTTATGCTACAAGTAGCTAATTTTCATAGGTAGCTAATTTGTATAGCTCCGTCGTATGAAAATTAGCTACCAGTAGCTAATTTTCATGAGGTAGCTAAAAATTTTACGACACCGGAAACAACAAACTTTTGTAAGAAATGTAATTATTGAAGGCGCTCCCCATGAAAATAAAATGACGGCAAAGGGGCAGATAACCAGTGAAAGGGTTAGTTCGTAGAATATGATAGACTCGGATGTCCTAGAGAGCACCCTCAGGGGCACTTCCGATCGCGCATGCGCGCTCCTATATTTTCCAGGGGAAGCCCTCAGGGTGACGTTTGATCAGATATTGCACATGCGCACATCCCACCCTTACAAGGGAACCCCCTTGGGGTCACGTGACATTTGATGACATCACTTCCGTTGATAAGGCCCCACTAGGGCGTATATTGCACAACTTCCGGTTGCACATGCACGCATCCCACCCTTCCAAGGGAACCCACTTTGGGGTCACGTGATGTTTTATGACATCACTTCCTGTGAAAAGGCCCCACTAGGGCGGATAATGCACAACTTCCGTTTGGGCATGCGCACACCCCACCCTTCCAAGGACGTCACATCAGGTAGCCATATCGGTCATGCGCAATGGTACATTTTGTACTACTACTATAGTCAGAAAAAAGCACAGGAAAATGACGTCACTTCCGGTCACGTGACTTCTGGTGACATCACTTACGGTAGCTCCACCTCCTGAAATGTGACTTTGGCTGTGCCGATATACTACTCACAATACAACGTCAAATGTGACAAGAAAACAACCCTCTAGAGCCTCACAGTATCACATTATAACTGAAGGTGGTAATGAATACCCACAATACAAGGTCAAATGTGACAAGAAAACAACCCTCTAGAGCCTCACAGTATCACAATATTACTGAAGGTGGTAATGAATACCCACAATACAAGGTCAAATGTTTCACGAAACAACCCTCTAGAACCTCAATATATCACAATATTACTGAAGGTGGTAATGAATACCCACAATACAAGGTTAAATGTTTCACGAAACAACCCTCTAGAGCCTCACAGTATCACAATATTACTGAAGGTGGTAATGAATACCCACAATACAAGGTCAAATGTTTCACGAAACAACCCTCTAGAGCCTCACAGTATCACAATATTACTGAAGGTGGTAATGAATACCTGTGTTAGCGGTAGACAGTTTTTTGCATTAGCCAACGTAGCTAATATGAAATAATTTCTCTTAGCCACAAAAGTATTCACTTAGCCACATTGAACAAAGACAAAAAGCATTATTAATTTTTAAAATTTAATAATTAACAGTAAAATCTGATTCAACCCACCATTTCTTTGGAAATGCCTGTACCAAGTCAGGGTCATTACAGTTTTCCGGTTGTTGACTGATTTTGTCTGTTTGTATACTTATGAGTTTTGCCTTTCCTTTGGAAGATTGTTCGGAGTTACAGTAGGTAATTTTGTTATTACCCTTATTTAATGCATTATAACCCAACAAAATTAAGGTTGAGCATAACAAAAATCTAGCAAAATTGCACAGTTGATCTAAGTAAACAGGCAAACATATTATATCTCCACCTAGATACATTCAAAATTAGTAGACTGGAAAAAATATGAATGACAAGATTATAATAAACAATAATAATTAAGTAAAAAATGTAACAATGACTACCGGGTAAATAAAAGAGGGAGAAGTGACTTCTCTTTCAAGGAGGTCAGAGGAAGAAGTTAAAGACAGCAGAGAGAAGTGGGGGGACTTCTGTGAGAAGTGAATGGCGATAATTCGAAACAATGCATTGCGACCTGTGAGCTACCCTGCCGAAATTAGTAAAAAGTTGTCTGATCCGATTTGTTCTGTGTTTTTTTTTAAAATTCATAATTGCCTAAAGGACATCTAATTAATGACAAATATTTATTTGTGTCTACCTTAACTATTGGAGTCTAGCATACCAGTGAATTTTTATTTGTACCCCCCCCTCCCCCCCATTTTCCTTTTGAAATATTACTGTGCTTTGATCTTATGTCACACAAATTGTAATAAGTCATATTTGTGTAGTCTTCAGCAGAAGATAGATGACCCTGCCAATTTGCTCAACGCTCCAACTATATAGCTAGGGAATGAAAATATAGCACAAACGTATATTGACACTGACAGTCAAAAACTGATGCAAGTAAAGCCAAAGGCTGTAATTATTATTATCAGATTGCACCAATGGAATAAAACAGTTAACTACTATCTTTCAAAGTCAATTTTTCAATTGCAGAGGTATTAATATTAGTTTAAAGTAAACATATTTAAACTAATGTGAATACCTCGACAATTAAAAAATATTAACATTCACACGTGTCTGCAATGTAAACAGTTCTATAAATAGATCACAATTTTAAATACCAATCGGATTTGGATCGATAAAAATCCGAAACGTCCCTGTGCATTTGGTTTCAACAAATTTTGAATGGCAAACCTTTGCATATATGAACATAATTAAATGTGAGAACTAAGATTTTATGTCATAGAAATGAGAAATGAATCAATCAAAAGTTCGTTTGGTTAAAAGTGGCTTCCCAATATCAATAAAAGGCTGTTGGCTACTGGTCCCCCGATGCCAAGGTTACATCGTAAGATTAAATTTTGAAACTACTGTAAACTAGAGGGTCAGGGGAGCCTGTATCACTCATAATTCTGAAAGGGGACCATCCAAGGACCATTTTGAAGTAAAAAAAGGGGAGTAACTCTGGTTAGATTTGTCGAAAAATCATCATTATCGAACTTGAGCTAGATATTCATGAGATACACTTACATACCAAACCTAGTTTCAATCTGACTTTTTGTTCACAAGTTATAATTTGGAAACCAAAATATTAGCAATTTTGAAGTATAATAAAAAGGGATGCAACTCTGGTAAGATTTGTCGAAAAATTATCGCTATCGCACTTGACCTAGATATTCATGAGATACACTTACATACCAATCCTAGTTTCAATCTGACTATTTGTTCCCAAGTTATCATCTGGAAACCAAATATTTAGCAATTTTGAGGTATAAAAAGGGGCACAACTCTAGTAAAAATAGTCGAAAAATTTTCATTATCGGACTTGACCTAGATATTCATAAGATACACTTACATACCAAACCTAGCTTCAATCTGACTTTTCATTCACAAGTTATCATCTGGAAACCAAAAAGCACACGGACGGACGACACCCATTTCTATAGTCCCCTTCGACGAAGCGTCGGGGGACAATAAATTAAACTGGAAAATAGTTGATCGAGAGTCGAAGGAAAATAATTGATCGAGAAGGGGAACCAGGTCAAAAACTATTTTATTAATCAATTTCGGACACGGAACTAAAAATCCCGGAATCAAAAGCTAAACCAATCATTATCGCGAGAATTCCGGAAAGACTACATAACCGCACCGAATTACTGTATGACTTTAATATTACTTTTCTTTATTTTGTTTTCGCCACTGTGGCTAACGGGAATGAAAATCTTCTCGCCACTTTCAAGTTGGATTAGCATTTGGCGACGTGGCGATCGCTTAGCGCTAACAGTTAATACCCACAATACAATGTCAAATGTGACAAGAAAACAACCCTCTAGAGCCTCATAGTATCACAATATTACTGAAGGTGGTAATGAATACCCACAATACAAGGTCAAATGTTTCACGAAACAACCCTCTAGAGCCTCAATATATCACAATAATACTGAGGGTGGTAATGAATACCCACAATACAAGGCGAGAACAAAGACTTCTCTAAGTTCAACATAACCCGTCCCTAAGTCTACTAGCGTTGATTTACATGGATATGCAGAAATTACTTCTCTAAGTTCAACATAACCCGTCTCTAGGCATACCAATGGGTACGAATTGTGCCCCTCTTCTAGCCGGTTAATTTTTATACTCATGAATCAGAGTTTCTTCAAAATCTTGTAAAAAATAAGAAGATTCATGAAGCTAGAGACTTTAATTTCACATACAGGTATATTGATGACGTTTTATCTATCAATAATCCTAGATTTGCAGAATTTCTTCCATTAATGATATATCCTCCAGAGCTGGAAATTAAAGAGACCACAGATACAGCTTCACCCGCATCATTTTTGGACTTATACCTCGAATTTCACAACAGTGGTCAACTCAGTACTAAAATTTATGATAAATGGGATGACTTCAATTTTAAAATCATAAATTTTCCAAATATGTGCAGCAATATACCAGCTTCTCCTGCATATGTTGTTTACATCTCGCAATTGATTCGTTATGCAAGGGCCAGTAGTAATTATTCTGATTTCCTGAAACGTCATCTTTATCTGAGAAACAGGCTACTGGACCAGGGCTATAAAAAGATTCGCCTTATTCGATCTCTTAAAAAGTTTATATTCCGATACCAAGATCTTGTCGAAAAATATTCTGTCTCTGCAGAGACGATAATAAACGATGGATTTTCATTAAGTAAATATGGAAAATGTATAAAGATAAGGATTACGTAATATTGGTTTAGACATGATGTCACTCAACATCTTATTTGAAATAAAATTATGTAAGATGATGACCGTTTAGTTAAACCGTTCTGCAGAGACGATAATAAACGATGGATTTTCATAAAGTACTGCATTGACTACTATTATACCTAATTTGTCCCAGTATTGTTAAAAATGCTGTTATAGTGACAACCAGAACATTTTAACCGTAATGGAAGCGGGAGGTTTGGTGCCGTTAAATCTGATTCAACCCACTATTTCTTTGGAAATGCCTGTACCAAGTCAGGGCCATTGCGGTTTTCCCAGTTTTCCGGTTGTTGACTGATTTTGCCTGTTTGTTGACTTATAAGTTTAGCCTTTCCCTTTGGAAGATTGCTCGGTGTTCGGTAATTTTGTTATTACCCTTATTATGGACTGGTTATGTTGAACTCGGAGAAGTCATTTTTAGGAGGGATCATCCATGTAGAATTATTGTGTTTATTAAATTAATTTACCTGTTGACAACTAAAATGCTCTGCTAATTTGAAGTATTTTTTCTGTCTGTTTAACAATGGCATAACATTTAATAATATTTGAAAATAATCTTGAAAAGTCATCTTCTTGCACTTTTACAATCTGATAGGTCATCAATTATACTTTTTGTTCTAAAACCGCTTCGGTGCCATAATGGTTAGCGTGCTTGCCTCGAGTGCGGTAGATCGTGGGTTTGAGCCCTGGTCGGGTCAAACCAAAGACTATAAAATTGGTATTTGTTGCTTCTCCGCTAAGCATGCAGCATTAAGGAGAAAGAGCAAAGACTGGTTGACTCGGAATCAGAATAATGTGTCCGAGTGGAGCAACATGTCTACCTGCGGACTGTTGTTTCAGTGAACTAGCACTATAAAAATCCAACTCAGCGTGTTGGTCTAGTACAAAGCGGACCTCATTACCATCTCATTAAAAATCAACTTGTTATCGTTATGACAAAACTAAAAATTTGTTGAATTGGTGTTAAACCACAATCACTCACTCACTCACTCTTTTTGTTCCGCAACGTTTGCAATTTTACCCTAGAATATGCCTACTTTAGAAATGGCAAAGTGGAAACATTATTATCATGTAGCAACACTACAGATCTAATGTCAGCTCATTTCTGCACAAAAAGTAAAAGTTTTGTACATTTTAAGAAATTTACAATTTAAGCAGCATTGTAGAAGCAGGGTGGACTTTTGAATTTATTTTTGAAAGTGGACCATTCCATCCAAGTTTGGATTAATTTGGCCATATGGTATCGAAATAGAAGATTAACAAGTCAACAACTAAAAATGTCAGACAATGATGGATACCACCTAGAGACAAAAACTTACAACATCTTAAACCAGGTGAACTAAAATATCATTTAGACTGAAAATTTAATACTGTTCAAATAAAATTCGCCCAATCTGTTTACTATTTAAAATCAAAATAGCAAACACATGCACTCACATTAATTAAACTGCATTTTAAATATTTGAGATGAAAAACATATTAGAAGAATAACATTTATTATAACTTCTTGATATATCAAGAATAATTAACAACAACAAACAAATTCTCCATAAATACACAACTTTTTTTGCTGACAATAACAATAGTCTGATATGCTTGATATCACTGGTTTTACCAGAAACATTTCAGATCTAAAGAACATAAAAATAACATTTTGTAGATTTAATGTTAATATGCAATCAGACTTTAGGGAATAAAACTAGAGGCTCAGCCCACTGAGCCTGTATCGCTCACCTGACAATAGAATGATACTGAAGCAAATTTCAAAGGGAGATAATCATTACCTTAACTGTTTTCTATATTTATGCATAAAAGATAATGTATTTGCGCCAGGTGAGCTAAACAAATTATGAAAAAAGGGCAATAACTCCTAGACGGCTAATAAGATTTACTTCAAAACTGCAGGGCAGGTAGATCTTGACAAGCTGAACATGTTTTCAGTTTACACTTAACATCTATCTCTTATAGTTTTTGAAATATAAGACGAAAAGTATTAAAATTTTAAAAATTTGATGAAAAAAGGGCAATAACTTCAAAATGGGTAATGGGATATACTTCAAAATTGCAGGGTAGGTAGATCGTGACATGCTGCACATTTTTGCAATTTAAACTTAACATCTATCTCTTATAGTTTTTGAAATAAAAGACGAAAAGTATTAAAAATTTTAAAATTTGATGAAAAAAGGGCAATAACTCCAAAATGGGTAATGGCATTTACTTCAAAATTGCAGTGTAGGTAGATCTTGACATGCTGCACATTTTTGCAATTTAAACCTAACATCTATCTCTTATAGTTTTTGAAATAAAGGACGAAATATATTAAAATTTTAAAAATTTGATGAAAAAAAGGCAACAACTCCAAGATGGATAATCAAATTTACTTTAAAATTGCAGGCTAGGTAGATCTTGCTGTGCTGATAATTTTTACCCCATGTCAGATTTTTGATATTATTAACGGTTTTTGAGTTATTACCCCAAAACCTGCAATTTTACCATATGTTCTATTTTTAGTAACAGCGGCCATGTTTGTTGGCCGAATGGAAAAAAATGAAGAAGTTTTATAGAGGATCTTACATAGATGCTTCCTGCCAAGTTTGGCTCCATTTGGCCAAGCAGTTTCAGAAAAAAAAAATTTTTTTAACATTAGCCAATCAGAAACAAGAATTGCCCTTGGCGGCCATATTTGTTGGCGGAATGGGACGAAATGAAGAGACTATAAAGAGGACCTTATATAGATGTTTTCTGCCAAGTTTGGTTCCATTTGGCCTAGTAGTTTCAGAGGAGTAGATTAAAATATGAAAAAGTTAACGGACGGACGACGGACGCCAAGTGATGGTAATACCTCACATGACCCTTTGGTTTCAGGTGAGCTAAAAAAGAAATGTGTTTGTGATCCCAATAAAATATAATTATGACACAAAAACCAGTCTATTTGGGTCCTAGCATGTTGCCAGGCTGAACCCATTGATCAAATTGTTCAGGTGTTAGCAACTCCAGTTTGAGAGCTGCTTCCTTGAGTGTTGACCCATTTTGATGAGCTAACTTAGCTATTTTACACGCATTGTCATAACCAATATGAGGATTAAGAGCCGTCACTAACATTAGAGATTCATTTAATAATTGACCAATTCTGTCCCTATTTGGTGTAATTCCTACGACACAGTTTTTGGCAAATGATACACACGCATCACCGATCAGTCTAATTGATTGTAGAACATTCCTAACCATCATCGGTTTATAACAATTGAGTTCAAAATGTCCATTAGATCCTCCTACTGTTACTGCTGTATTGTTTCCCATTACCTGAGCTGCTACCATGGTAACTGCTTCACACTGAGTAGGGTTAACTTTACCTGAAATAAGTACAATACAGCATTAGTATCATCCATCATGAATTCTGTCTTGGTACAACCAAATTATACTTTAATCATTAAGTACATGTACAATATATTTAAGAACATTATTGATATGACCAATTCAAAATTTTAAAGTAATCTGTCTCTGCATTTTGCAGTTTTTGATTACACTGTTTAAGCTTTCCAGTCAACAAGAGTGAGTGAGTGATTGTTGTTTAACCCAACTGTACAATTTTCCAGCTATATCCTGACGAGAACAAGTTACCCGGTACATTTCGATGAGATGATGTCTGCTTTGTACCATAGGCACTCGTGGCACACAATTACCAACCCCCTCCCCTTTTTTTAACTTTCTGTTTACATATAATGTCTTTATTATTTCATCTCTTTTTCCTTTATTTAACTTGTTTGTGTCTATATTCATACAATCTTATGTTAACAGTAACTTACTGGTGTTGACCCTATACTTTTATTATCCACAAGACACTGACAAGAAAGGTCAAAAGTTTATAAATCGTATAACTGCTTGCTTCTTGTACATTTGATTTAATGCACCTTATTTCCATAATGTCTTTCAAACTAGGACATGTATCAATTCCTAAAAGACATAGCTTTTCGCCTCTGTTCTTGTTTTGTGCATATGATAGCTTAGTTCTCCAGAATTTTAAAATTTTCACTATTGCCTCATTTTTCGTATAGTACCCTTCTTATGATGGAAGTAGATATAACCCACACATTATAGTCAGTACACCCTTACGGCCTGTGAACTCTGGATGTAATTACCTCAACGATAGGGTAAGAAAAGGTAAAAAAAACTTTCCCGGATTTTTACACATTGTCACAAAACGATGGATGAAGATCAAAATACAGCTTTTAGTTTAGTTTCAGAAGATCATAACCTAGTCTTAAACCTGCACCGTGGGTATACATAGCTGTGGGCGGAGCAAACATTCAGATTGTTCATTTTTCTTTACCATGGTTATCTCAAGGAAGAAAAATCAATGATACATAGTTTCACAGTTACTTTTGCAGCAAAATATTTGACAGGCATGGTTACTAGTGTTCCTCACTACGAAACTTTCAGTCTTATTAAAATAAATATTCTTCGTCAGTCTAAAATCTACAAAAATAAGTTCGAAAATTCTAATTTCTGAGGTATGTGACCTTTGGGGCATGTTGGTCATGTGACATACAGTTTCATAAATATGCTGTTCATATCAACGGGGATTTTTGATGACAAGCTCCACCCACAAATTTTGTCGGTAAGCACTACCGCAAATTCCCCTTTAACAGGTCAAGGTGGAAGTGGAAAGACATTTGTTATGAAAAAAATTGCAGCAAATATCAGGTCAAAGGGGAAACATGTTCAAATAATATCGTCTCCAGGAATTTCTGCCGCACATTATGGCAGTCTACAGGCAACAACCCTACACACATTTGCAGATATTTGGGACGGTAGATGCTACAATACAGAAATATTAGATCTTGTTTCTTCTACTGAACGCTATATCGAGACAAATGAGAGATTGCTTAAGACAGAAGTTTTAATTGTTGATGTCTCAATGTATAAGATTGAATCTCCATTTCACAATGATAATTCATGCCAAATATCAATGTATAAGATTGAATCTCCATTTCACAATGATAATTCATGCCAAATATCATTTCATTTCTATAGCTGGTCCTTGAGAATACTGTTTTTTCTCTCATCAGTCTATGTTATCATCCAACTCTATCTATTGACCCTTCAGTTTTCATTTGTGTATATGAATTTGCATAACACAATGATGATTCATGCCATTAACAATAGTATTTACATAATCGATCAAAAAATATATGTGGGGGTGGAGTTTTAATAGTGGATCAGACAGTTTGGGGGTTAGGGATGGACATGGAAGTGGGGTGGGGAAGTTTCCAAAACTGTCAAGAAAGCAAACAAAAAATATTATAAACAAACACTTTGGCTTCAAAGCATCATACCCTATAAGCTTGAATAACTGGACAATTTATTTTTTTTGCTTCCATGCTAAAAATTCATCTTTTTCTTAATTTTCCCCCAAAATAATGGTGGGAACACGAGCCAATTATTCCCATTGTCTCCCAGGTCCTACGCTTCAGCAATAACAAAAAGAACCAATATGCCATACCCCTTAAGCTCCTAAGATTGTCACATCAGATATCCAAAATAAATAATATGAATATCACATATCCGTAAAACCACTAAATGTTCTTTTTCCCTCATCACCTGTTAATGATTATTACAAACTTAATTAAATATTTTGCAATGTAACAATATCTGTGGAATGGTAGCTGCTTTTCCTCCTGGTCATAATTTCACAATTGTAATATTGTGCCATAATGAAATCCAGGAAAGTTTTTTGGAATTTTTCTTACCCTATTGTTGAAGTAACTACATTTGGAGTTCACTGACTGTAACGGCGTGTTGACTATAATGCATGATTATATCTATTTGAACTTCTGTCATAAGAAGGGTACTATACGAAAAAATGAGGCAAAGGTAGTGAAAATCTTAAAATTCTGGAGAACTGAGCTATCGCATGCACAAAACAAGAACAGAGGCGAAAAAGTATGTCTTTTAAGAGTTGATACATGTCCTAGTTTGAATGACATAATGGAAATAAGGTGCATTAAACGTACGAAGTTGTATGATCTTTTAACTATATCTTTCTAGCCTTGTGGATAATAAGAGTATATAATGTCGACATTAACATTAACTGCATATATCAGTGGTACAAAAGCTAATATAATGAATCATACATGACAATTGTTTTTGACTATTTTTTTTAGAATTATTTACCTGGCATTATACTACTTCCTGGTTCATTTTCCGGGATTGAGATTTCACCTATGCCACACCTAGGTCCTGATGACAAAAGTCTAACATCATTAGCTATTTTCATCAGACTACATGCAATCACATTCAATTCTCCATGAACCTCTACCAAGGAATCATGTGCTGCTAAAGACTCAAACTTGTTACAGGATGTTTCAAATGGAATCTCTGTAAAGTGTAATGATCATGTGTAATACATTGTATTGTAACAAATGGAATCTCGGTAAAATGTAATTATTATGTGTAATACATTGTACTGTAACAAATGGAATCTCTGTAAAATGTAATTATCATGTGTAATATATTTTACTGTAACAAATGGAATCTCTGTAAAATGTAATTATCATGTGTAATACATTGTACT
>MJUT01016340.1:80393-91883 GCA_002080005.1 Gigantidas platifrons | reverse complement strand
ACCTAAGGACCATTCATGCCATGTTTGCTTTAAATTGACTTGCTGGTTTCAGAGGAGAAGACTTTTAAACATTTTTTCCATAGGGTCCAATGTTAAAACTAAGTCGAGTCATGGTGGCCATCTTGAATTTCTGATCAGCAAATGATTCACAAGTTTAGTACAGGACCGCCCAATGATCCTTCCTGTAAAGTCACAATTCAATTGGCTTAGTGGTTTCTAACAAGAAGATTTTTAAAATTTTGACCAATCAGAACACATTAAGAGCCCTGGCAGCCATGTTGGATTTCCGATCAGCGCCAAGAACAAATATCTTGTATATGACCATCTAATGAACATTTCTGCCAAGTTTGGTTCAAATCTGTTGCGTGGTTTCAGAAAAAAAGATGAAAATGTGAAATTCCCATAGGGTCCAATGTTAAACTAAGTCGAGTCATGGTGGCCATCTTGAATCTCCAATTGGCAAACGATTCACAAGTTTAGTACAGGACCACCCAATGATCATTCCTTAAAAGTCACAATTCAATTGGTTTAGCGGTTTCTGACAAGAAGATTTTCAAAGTTTCAACCAATCAGAACACATTATTGGCCCTGGCAGCCATGTTGAATTTCCGATCTACACTAAAAACACAAATCTGGTAGAGGACCATCCAATGAACATCTATGGCAAGTTTGGTTGAAATCTGTTCAGCGGTTTCAGAGAAGAAGAGTTAAATGTGAAAAGCTAACGGATGGACGGACGACGGACGCTTACCCATGACAAAAGCTCACATGGCCTTTGGCCAGGTGAGCTAAAAACTGGTCAAAATTTTAACTTTAGAGAAATTTTCATTCACATTTAATGATATTGCAATAACGGAAAATTACACTGAAGTGAAAAATTCCATGTTTACAGGAAATTCATGTCCATTTGTCAATCTTTGTTAATGCCTTGCTTAATTTTGTTTACATCAGTTTAAATAATCACTTGATTTACTGAGAAAGGAATGTAATTGTGTCCATTATCATTGTGGTATTTCTTAGTTTCTTCTTCTAAGATTTATTAGCAGAATTTGTTGAATGACTTTTGATCAATAATTTTCCACCAAAATAAAACTTTATAAATTAAAAGAAAGCTGGATGAAGATGGATTACCGTATTTTATGGACGATAGGTCGATATTTTTTTTCCTCAACATGCTGGCTTCGACCTATCGTCCACATCGACCTACGGTATACAAGGATGAAGTTGAAAAATCTGGAATCCCTAAAAAAACATCTCGATAAATGATGATTTTTTTTCCTGAATAAGAAGACTGAAATCATCGATGTTCTTGGTGTTATTTTTTTTTAAATAAAGCAATAAAAGTATACTAACAGGGGGTGCAATTCCGGGAATAAAATGTTCAACATCCGAAAAAAATCAATATTCAATGATTGAAGAATGAAGTGTCAACAAAAATCAATTCAATATTGTATTGTATAATAAAAATTAATAAAAAAAAATTATAAAATATACTATAAAAAATGTATGTTGTTGAAAAAAATCAGAGGGTGGATCATTTTACAATATAAAATTATTATCACAAAATATCTAAATATAGCTATATAGCTTTCCATCAAACACGAGGGGTACCGAACACGAGCATGTGCAGTGAACAAAAATTATCTTTGTTAATGATAACCGAAGATAACAATTTTAATTTACTTGTTTGAAAATTGCTACTCTCATTGAATAAAGAAAGAGATGCATAAATGATTAAAAGAGCCCCCCCCCCCCCCCCATTTTTTTGCTATATTAAACATGTTTACAGTTTTCTTCTTTAATGTTTCTTTTAGAATGTCATGCTGTGTTTGTTTTATGTGAATGTGTATTCTGTCAATTGTTTGCATATTATGTGTACTCAATCAATCCAATTATATATGGTCATTGTTGTATATATTGTGTTTATTCAGCTCTTTATGGGCACCGTGATTGGTTCTTCTTCTTCTTCTTTCAATTTCCGCACACCATTATCTTATTGACGATTATATGCCGTGCATGCGTGGGGTAAAAATGTAATGATAACGTTCAAATAAAGGTGATAACTATATACAGTGGTGCAGTGTGGTTAAAACTATATACAGTTGACTGATAATTAGATGTGTTGTTGGAGAACAGATACTGGTATCTGTTCTTTGAAGCTGTCAAGTGTGGGACATTGTACAACAGCAGCTGGGAGCAGATTCCACTGTACAATGGTTTTCAGATAGAAGGAGTATTTATATGAGTCTAAGCTTGTAATTTGTATGGATATGTCTTTATGGTTAATAAAATATCTTGTTCTTGACACAGTTAACGACTGCTACGACCAGAATCAGATTAAGGATATTGCCAAAGGGGGGAGACCACATTCAATTTAGATAGCCTTGCAACATCAAATAATCAATACTTCATATATATTATTAGGATTTTATTATTCCTCGAGCATGTCTAGTATTTTGATAATACAGTGGAACCTGTCTAATCCGACATACCAAGGGACCAGGGAAATGTGTCGGATTGTACAGGATGTCGGAATACTCAGGTTTTATTTTACTTAACATAATTACTTTGGGACCATAAATTTTTGTCGGATGTCACAGGATGTCGGAAAACTCAGGTGTCGGATTGCACAGGTTCCATTGTATCAAGTAGTCATTTGTTTGTTCATTTTGTCCTTCCATTTTTATCGACCAATCACAAACAAGAATTGCCTGTGGCAGCCATGTTTGTTAATAAATCGGGACGAAATGAGCAATCTTTATAGAGGACCTTCCGAGGATACTCCCTACCAAGTTTCGATTCATTTGGCCAAGTGGTTTCAGAGAAGATTTTTTAGAAATCAACCAATCAGAAACAAGAATGGCCTGTGGCGGCCATGTTTGTTAACGGATCGGGACGAAATGAGCATTCTTTATAGAGGACCTGCCATAGATGCTTCCTACCAAGTTTCGGTTCATTTGGCCAAGCAGTTTCAGAGGAGAAGATTGGCCAATCAGAAACAAGAATTGCCTATAAGGTAAAAGGTAAAAGGTAAAATATATTTAGGTTTAAAAATTTCAACATCATACACAAGTGTTTAAAAATTTCTCGTTAAGTTAAAAATAAAACATAAAACTGCCATCTTTAACTGAAACTTCAATCCACCAATTGTAGCTGCTGAGAACTTTCTCACCAAGGATAGCCCATGAAAGCCATTCAGCTTATTTCCAATGGGGTCCTTTATAAGTATCAGCTTAAAGTTCAAGTGGACATTAAAAGATCAACATGAGCGGGTAGAGGGATTACTTAATTTCAAAATAAGTACATTATCTATGAAAATATACATGTATATATATATATATATATATATATGGCAGCCATGTTTGTTGATGGATCGGGACAAAATGGGCAATCTTTAGAGAGGACCTTCCATAGATGCTTCCTACCAAGTTTCATTTCATTTCACTGAGCGGTTTCAGAGGAGAAGATTAAAATGTGAAAAGTTAACAGACGACGGATGACAGACGACAGACACGATGTGATGGCAAAAGCTCACATTGCCTTTGGCAAGGTGAGCTAAAAATCGAAGGTGACGAATACTTATGTCCATGGACTGTATATTCATGATGAGAACAAGTATACCATATTAAATAGTGAGTTATTGTTGTTAAATGCCAAGCAAGCAATTTTTCAACTATGCATATCATGGCATGAGCAAGTTAATTTCAATGAGATAATGATGATGTCTGCTTTGTCCTAAACCAATACTCTTATCTAGATTTTTATAGTGCTAGCTCACTGTAATAACAGTTAGAGAGGTAGACATGTTGCTGCATTCCGACACATTATCCCAATTCAGAGCCAACCATCCATTCCTCTTACTTCTTAATTCTGTGTGCTTAGCAGAGAAACAGCAAATACCAATTTCATAGTCTTTGTACCTGACCAGGACTTGAACTAATAATCTACCACACTTGAGGTGAGCACCTTAACAATTACACTACAAATGTAAGGTTCCATACAAGAAATGATATGGTTGTAAGAGAGCATAAAAGTAAACCTACCTGAAGTCAGGTCAAATTTAAAAGTTAAGAAATTGTGATTTAATTGTTGTAATTCATCTCACAGTCAGTCTTGTTTCTACCAAATATATTGTCTTATAATCCATACCTGTAAATGTGTTCTTCCAATTTTCACAATTTCTTTGAACTCTTCACTTTTAGCTAACAGAGCGTTCTTAAGAATTTGAAGTCCTGGCATCAATCTTGTATGTATTTCTAAACAAACTGCTATATGCATTGCTGTAGGAAATGTATCATTTGAACTCTAGAAATTAAGAAATGTAAAAATCTGTCAATATGAGTAATATTACATATAATTATGTACAGTATATTGTCGAAATATATAAAATTTATTTGTACGAGCTTTAGAAACAGGTAGAAAAGTGAGCATTTGGCAAGATTTTCTAGCCTGTTTTGCAGCGACAATGTGCAAATATTGTGTTTATCCTGCAATATCAAAAAGTCCAAAACAACTGACAAATTGTCTGAAAATAGATGAAACAAATGTCGTTCTAATCGTTTTCAATGGCGTCATCTGTGACGTCAGCGCTTATACTGTTACCATTTCTTCTTGTCGCTCTACATGAATCAGGTACCAGAAATGCTTTATTAGGTTCATGACTAAATAACATTGCAGTTTATTAGTACTCAAAATAACACAATTGCAGAATTTAAAAAAACATTGCCTGCACCTGTCGAAACAGATTACTGAATAGAACTGTATCCTGTATAAATGAAAACTTTAAGTAACATCCTAATGTAGGAAATCATTTGTTAAGTCGACCAGTATAAAGCAAACACTTGTCTATTCCAAACATAAAAGTTCAGTTTTCATTGTACTATGAAAATTAGGCCATGTAAAATTAATTATCTGGTTCTCAGATACCGCTGCATCGGCAAAAAATTCAGCCGATGGCTTGTATTTATCAGGGGCTGCTCTGGCTCCAAAAATGTTGGCGCCAGAAAAATCGCCAGGTATCAAATTCTGTCGCCAGTTCCAAAAAGTTGGAGCCAGAAAATTTAGACATAATTTGTTCGTACAAAATCGTCTTGTCAAGCATGCAAATGTTATCACTCATAACGCCAGCTTTTAAGTCATGATACTGTTGTTCTATTACTAGTTACATATCAAAAGGGTAAATTGTTATGTTTATTATGATCTTTTCTGTTATACTGGACGTTTTTGTTTACTTTGGAGCCATTGATTCAGAACTTCGTAGGAGAACAACAACGGGAAGTTTACATACATCTGTTACGGATTGTGACTTATCATGATTGACACGGGAAGTTTACATACATCTGTTACGGATTGTGACTTATCATGATTGACACGAAAATATTTTGATTCCAGATGATATCTATTATTTCATGGGTTATTAAGTGCATGTTATCGATATGAAGACTTAATTTATTTATAAAAAGACATGTCAGTCTGAAAGTAAACATTTATTATTCGCACATGCGTAAATTGATCCTTGACTGGCTTGAGCCATGTGCGTGATTTTGTAAACATCCATGAAAATGATCATGATGATTAAAGATCTTTATCTCCAAATGATAAGCATTATTGATTTTATTTTCATTTATAAAACAATCAGGAAAGTTAGCACTGATCCAATTACCTGTGGTTTAAATTTTCTTTAATTATTACCTGGGACAGGTGTTAAAGGTCACGTAACTCCGGCTATTTACAATAAACAATTATAAGTGTCACTCAGGATGTTTATACAAGGTGTTCAAGTATCAATCATGTAACAGTAGCTTACCTGTGCCTGCAAACGACCACTTAATTACCTTTAATTGAATTTAGATAATTTTTGATAATGAAAATGTTGGCACCAGAATTATCGCCAGCAACCGTTTTTTGGAGCCAGATAGAAACAAAAATCGCCAAATGCAACATTGGCGAAGCCCAGCGCGATCCCTGTTTATCACCAAACAAAAATAAATACAACGGTAAAAAAGTCAGCGTTCAAATTTACACACCTTTTAACTTGAATTGATCAAAGAGAGACAACTCCAATTTCACGTTGAAGGAATTCCGAACACTCTTGTGTGTTTTCCTCCGATTGTACAAAGTCGTTACTTCAGGTGATTCCGAATGGTAACAATCGATAAAATGGAACCAAAGTTGATTTCGGTGACCGTTTTTAACGGGATTTCATGTCATTACCCGTGGTTTATTGTGAAAATAACAGATAAAATATACTGTAAAGGATTTGCGCAAAGCAGTTTTGTCACGGGAATATGACGGCATATGAATATTTATTAATAATAGCTGAAAAGTAAGTGACGACATAGACACCGCTGAAACGTAAAGATTGGACCAATATTCATATAAATACAAAAATTAAATACCCTCCCTCCCTCATCATTTTTTTGAAAGTCAGTATCTGAGAACTAGATAATTCATTTTACATGGCCTTATGGTTTATCAAACTAAGATTAATCCTATTACAATAAAAGTATTTAATAATGGCAATAAATAAGTTTTTTAATAGTCATAATTCAATATGTAGGGGATTTACTATTTCTGTGTAAATAGTACCATAACAGTTTTTAGAAATAGAATGCATTTATTACTGTCAAAGTATTCATTTTCGCTGCATCCAATTTTCAGTTTCTCCCAACTGGACAAATTCATGAGTACCTTTTTTCGCATATTTCTTATTGTGCAAAAGCAAAAAAAAATGTACTTTTCGGTCAACCAGTTTATTAGCAGACAACGTTTTATACTGACAAGATAAAATCGTATTACATATTACATTTGTCATGTGAAATCGGCTCACTCTGTTTTAAGTTAATTTATGTTCACTCATCATAAAATTACTAGTAAAACTTTCAAATACTAGTAGTGCAGGGCTCTACATTGCGACCAAAACACTCGCATTTGCAAGTTACTTTTGTAAAATGCGAGTAAAAATTCTGTATTGATAGCCAGACGGCGAGTTGATATTTCCAGAAATTTTTCGTTCCGTCACCGATGATATTTTTCAATTTAAATTCCGACTATGATTATCCGGTTGTTTAAATCGCACAATTGACTCACATACAAAAGTTTTAAACCACGTACTTTTAACGCTTGAAAGTTACCACGATGTGTAAAAACAAAACATTCTTCCATTTTTTTTCTCGCTAAGAATAAACCGGTTGAATCAACTGATTTTGAAGCTGGCCTGCCTGATGCAACATCGACGGAAGTATCAAGCAAAAATACTAATGAAGGTTCGGGTTCTAAAGCTGAAAAGCGTAAATTCCAAGATGTCTGAAAGTCGGAGTTAGTTTTTGTGGCTCATTATTTACGATTACAGTAGCAACGTTATGTCTTCAAAAAGTCTTGTGATGTTTGCCGAATGGCAGGACCAGATATTGCTGGCAAAACCGAGTTTGTCACTGGAAAGATAAAGTTTAAACGTGAAAGTCTTGTTTATCATAATAAAAGTAAGAAAAATGAAAAATGTTTCAATAATATGGTATCAGCAAAAGCCCATCCCTTAACTTATAATATACTAGTACATTTTAGCTCCAGTAAACCATCTTCAAGTTTTACTACTTCAGTCTTTTGAAAAACATTAAAAAAAGAAAAAGAAATTGGACTTGTAATAAAATTGTCTTTGTTATTGCCAAAGAAATAAATATGGAGTTATATAGTACGAATTAGTATATTTATTAATCTGGCTAGTAACATACTTTTGTTGGCGAGTAAAAAATATTTCCCTACTAACCAGGGGCTAGTGGGAGCTGGTATGAATCGTTGAGCCCTGTAGTGACAAGTAACAAAAGAAACTTTAATTAGGGGGTAGGAAAAAACATGTATCAAAAATGTGTTGACAATTGCCGACTATGATTACCCTAATTATCTGTTTCACATTTACAGTATGATTTCACACTTTGACACACACTGATTGTAACATTTTATATCTATTATTGACACCCAGAGTACCTGTAATTATGGCAGTATTTTTTGTAATTTTGTAATTAAATTTTGTTCTTGAAACATACATTTGTGTATGTCTTAATTATAATAGGAGGTCATGATCATAAAACAGTTTGACATGATCAGTTGGCCTGAAAACTATAAATAGAATCAAATTGTATGGTTACACGGGAGACAATCGGATACCCAATGAAAACGAAATACCGGAAAATACTTCAACTTTAAATAAAAATACCAATAATTAGATATATAGTATACGCTTTGTACAAAATAAAAAGTTCACAAAACACACTTGATAGAAATATTCCACATTGATCATGTAAAGATAGAAATACTCCACATTGATCATGTAAAGAATACGAAAAGTTAACATGTTAGGTAGAAGCTACTACTATCATGGACTGACATAAGTAATCTTTTGTTACAATTTTTCGAGGGTACTATTTTTCGCTGTCTGACGTCCTCCTTGAAATAAGCGAAAATTAGTACTTTTACAGTATTCATAATTGGGGTATCATTTTAATCCAGATTTGTGCAGAGATGACCTTTACTTGTCACTTTTACATGATTATTTTAAGAAAGCTGTTACAGAAACTCTCCCTGAGTACAATGTCTATCCCATTCACGGTAATGGATTCAGTGAGTGATTGTTGTTACGCCTAATGAAAAATTTTTCAACCATATCTTGACAGGAACAAATAGCATTTTGATGAGATGATGTCCTCTTTGTACCAGAACAACATTCTTAGCTCAACAGTTGGATTTTTATAATGCTAGCTCACTGAAACAACAGTCCAAGGCTCAACAAGTCACCCCACTTAGACAATTCCAAGCCAACCTATCCTTAGAAGTAAATACTAATTCTATAGTCTTTCATTTGACCAGGGCTCGAACCCATGATCTACAGTACTGGAGGCAAGCAAGCTAATCATTACACCACCAACGTGGTTTAGTGTTAATGGTAATTAACAAATTGATTAATGCAGATTAAACAACCATTCATTTGACATAGCTTACTTTTGTTAATGAACATTCCTTAATAAATATACAAAGAACTTTGCTGTTATAGAATAATGTAAACTTACTTGGCTCATATTCACATGATCATTTGGGTGAACTGGTTTTTTGGAACCCAGCTGACCACCTGCTATCTCTATAGCTCTGTTACTAATGACTTCATTAACATTCATATTAGTCTGGGTACCAGAACCTGTTTGCCATACAACCAAAGGAAAGTGTTCATCTAATTTACCCTCTATAACCTAAAAACAGTAAATAAAATTGTTAATACATTGTATATACATACAAAAATGTATATTATCTGCATTGTAAATACCTGTACACTGTATCTTGAAAGAGGATGTATTAAATTGCCAGATGTTACACATGTTTATTAATGATAACAAAATTAAATTCTGATAATCCTTAATATTTAAAAAAACAAAAAACAAAAAACAAAACAAAACACACAAAAAACTGATGGTCTATATATTTGATTTAAACAGAAGGACAAGGGCCAAGGGGACGTCAAGATCTTATGGTAGTTGGATTAAAAACAAACTACCTGTGTCATCAGTACCCATCACCACTAAAGTTGTAAGTTTGAATCACGCTCCTGGCAAGGTGTCCTCGATAAAGTTTGTCAGTGACTTGCGGCAGGTCTGTGGTTTTCTCTGGGTACTCTAGATCTGGTTCCTCCATCAATAAAACTGACCGCCATGATATAACTGACCGCCATGATATAACTGAAATATTGTTGAAAGTGGTGGTAAACACTATATTCCTAACCTAAGCCCTTCAAGGACAAGGTTTCTAAAAATTGTAATGTTCTGTAGTGAACTTGTATAGTCTTATAATTATAAGACCCTACCATTTTGAAAACCATCAGTGAACCAATAAAGAATTCTGCAGTTTTTGTACTTACTCAGGTTAATACCATAAATTTTTACTATTGAAATACAACTATCAAGGTGTTTCTAGTCATAACAATAGATTTAGTAGTTATTAGCACCGATCATCGTCGAGGTTGGCATTGAACGATTTCCACGACTAATTTAGTGACATTCATCATAACATTTACAAAAAAGGGTACACTCGACTCGCAACCACAAGTGATAAAGTTTACTAGTTGCTTGCCCATGGTCGGTGGTTCTCTCCGGGTACTCCGGCTTCCTCCACCACTAAAACTGGTCGCCATGACATAGCTGAAATATTATTGAAAGTGGCGTTAAAACACCAAAAATCAAAAATCAAAATCAAATCATAACATTTTCAAAAATGATTGCATGGATGTTTAGATGAAGCATATATTAAACAATGTTGAGTTGTGGTGTTATTCAACAAACTTTCTAGGGAACCGGGTGGTTCAATGAGTTAGGCAGTTGGATTACATAACAACTCATACAAGCCTATCACCAATACGGCGTGGGAATACACTCGTCTTGGTAAATACAACTAGAGGCTCACATGAGCCTGTATCGCTCACCTGACATAACTAAGTCCTCTTCAGAATGTCCGCATGCCGAATACATCTACGTTACTATTCAAATCCCATAGGGTTCTATGTTAAAACTATGTCTGCTCATGGCAGCCATCTTGGATGGAGGTAGTAGTCACCGGACACAATTTTAAAATTATACTACCTAAGGACCATCCATGGCATATTTGCTTTAAATTGGCTGACTGGTTTCAGAGGGAAGACTTTTAAACAATTTTCCCATAGGGTCCTATGTTAAAACTATGTCCGCTGACTGCGGCAATCTTGGATGGAGGTCGGGCTCACAGGACATAATTTTGAAAGTTGACCACCTAAGGACCATTCATGCCATGTTTGCTTTATATTGACTTCCTGGTTTCAGAGGAGAAGACTTTTAAACCTTTTTTTCCATAGGTCCTATGTTAAAACTAAGTCGAGTCATGGTGGCCATCTTAAATTTCCGATCAGCAAACGATTCACAAGTTTAGTACAGGAACACACAATGATCATTCCTGTAAAGTCACAATTCAATTGGCTTAGTGGTTTCTAACAAGAAGATTTTTAAAATTTCGACCAATCAGAACACATTATGGGCCCTGGCAGCCATGTTGTATTTCCGATCAGCGCCAAAAACAAAAATCTTGTATATGACCATCTAATGAACATTTCTGCCAAGTTTGGTTCAAATCTGTTTCGTGGTTTCAGAAAAAAAGATGAAAATGTGTATGGTCCAATGTTAAGCTAAGTCTAGTCATGGTGGCCATCTTGAATTTCCGATCAGCAAATGATTCACAAATTTAGTACAGGATCACCCAATGATCATTCCTGTAAAGTCACAATTCAATTGGCTTAGTGGTTTCTAACAAGAAGATTTTTAAAATTTCGACCAATCAGAACACATTATGGGCCCTGGCAGCCATGTTGTATTTCCGATCAGCGCCAAAAACAAAAATCTTGTATATGACCATCTAATGAACATTTCTGCCAAGTTTGGTTCAAATCTGTTTCGTGGTTTCAGAAAAAAAGATGAAAATGTG
>MJUT01016330.1:137483-157006 GCA_002080005.1 Gigantidas platifrons | reverse complement strand
TTGTGAACTTTGTGTTTATATGCAGCAACATTCCAGCAGCACTGGCAAATGGAGTATATATCTTTCAGTTAATCCAATATTCCAGACCTTGAGGTTCCCATCATGATTTCCTTGATAGAAACTTTCTGCTGAAAAGGAAGCTACTGAACCAATTGTTCCTAGTTGTTATTATTGAAATCATCACTATGTAAGTTTTTCCTTTGCCACCATGACCTAGTTAATCGTTAAGGATTATTAGAGTCACAAATGACACATATGTTCTGTTCATCGTAATCATTATCCTGAATCGTAATCATAATCCAGACCTTTCCTCATTTATGACTTATCACCAGGTTTGCAAGAAGAGTAACATGACAGGAGCCACAAGTCGACCAGAAACTGCTATTATTCCGTAGTACCTGAATTCATTCCCGATTTAAGTTGGGTTAGTGTATCTCTATCTTTGGTTTTCTGTGCAATGTTTTGAATATCATTGTTTGTCCTTTTTGGGGTCCATTGTATTGTCTATCCTTCCATTTACGGCTTATGATTGCACCTTTGGTATCTTTAAACTTTTCTTATTCATTCATGTACACCTTGAATCAAATACAGTTTGTTCTTTCTGAGAAAAAAAAATTGGAGGCTCCCCCGAACCTGTATCGCCTACCTGATTATTTATATGCAAGTTAGAGTTCAATCAGATCTAGCTCAAAATCATTATATTCATTTTCACATTATAGGTCCTGTGTTGAAATATATTTTATTTTGGTGGCCATTTTAGATTTACGATCAATATAAAAAACATATTTGTCGGTACAAACTATCCAAAGAAGGTTACAGCAATGTGTGATTTCAAATGGTTCAGTGGTTCACAGTATAATAGTTTGAAAAAAAAAATCAAATTATTTCTCCTAGAGTTATTCCCCTTTGATCATGTTTTGAAAAAAAGTTGCATGTTTCATTTTATTGTTACTTCTTCTATATTTGATTGTTGCCTTGTATGAGGAGAGAACACATATAGGCTAGTCATATTATCTGACCATTTGCATTATTAATAACCCATTAAGATGAGGACTTCGCAAACAAAATACATAAAGATAAAGAATAAAAACTGTATTTTGGTCAAGTTTATCTCAGAAACCGTAAAAGAGAGAGGAAATCCACCAATAAATACACTCCGACAAAAGTTAAGCACCACCCTACATTTTTATCGATATATGTTTTTTACATCAATACTGTTAAAACAATAAAATAGATATCACCATTTTTCTTACACTTCTTAAAAGACTACACCAAGGGCTCTAAAATTACCAATCTACGAAGACGTGACTATGACTTGGCAAAAATGGGGTTCAAAACAGGCGCTGGAAAAACGTAAAACCAGTTTATCTTTGATGGAAGTTTCTAACATTGCATTAAAATCCAGAGTATTCAGATTTTAAGAACTTTCAAATACATCTATTGTGCGTATGTGTATGGCATGAAAATCAATAACGAGTACATCCACCGCGTTTATTGTAAAGTTCTGTAACACGCCTCGTAATGCTTCGCACAAGACGCCTAAGCCTTTCTTGGGGGAACAGTTGTAAGATAGCAGTTCTTAATTCGTCAATATTTTGACATTTTGGATGGCGTTGGTTAATTTGTCGGCCAATAAAGTCCCATACATGCTCTTTAGGGTCATGTCTAGCGACATCGCAGGCCATGGAATTGTCTGAACAGCCTCTTGCTGTAAAAAATGTTGTAAAATTCGGGCTCTATGTGGCCTAGCGCTGTCGTGCATGAGCATTGGCCTGTCAGCCAACGCATGATTGTTGAAATGGGTGACTACGCGTGGAGCAAGCACATTGTCACGGTATTTTTGGCCTGTCAGATTACCATCAAGAACGTACAAGTCCAACTTACAGTCAAAGGAAAAACAACCCGCAACAGTTACATCCCCACCCCCAAAAGCAGTTATGCCCAAAATTTGGTTGTCCTGAAATGAAGTGTTTCGTTGGCGCCACACCCATGTACGACACGTAGCAAAACACGACTTTCATCCAGTCTCCATGTGCGAATAGTCCACCCAAATGATCATGTGACCAGCCAAATGGAGCATGGCGATGACGACTGTGGACGTTTTATGGGTCGTCGCGCTCGTATTCCCTGATGGTGGAGGCGTCTGATTACAGTGGGTGTGCTAATGTGGCATCCAAACACTAAATTACCACGAAGTACACCAGCTATGCTGAACGGCCGTTGCCGCTCCCGTCTGGATATGAGCCGGTCCTCTCTCGGCATCGTTTTGCGAGGTCTACCTTCACGTGGACGGTCAGTAACATTCCCCGTTTGACGAAAACGCTGGTTATCCCTGAAGTGGTCTGCCACCCTTCTATGGCTAAGACCACCGTTATGCATGCCAACAGCTTGCCACCTTTCTGGTATGGTTAATTTTCGACGCACCATACCAAACCAATAGAATACGAAACTTAAAACTCTACACAAAAAAATCAGCTTTCGTTCGCAAGCACAAATGTTGAATAGTACACGTGGCACTTTACGCACCCTGTCATATACACATAAATAAGAATCGATCAATAACCTGTTTCACAGGTAAGTAAGTATGTGTGTACAGGTAACGAAAACAGCAAACCGATTTGAAATAAGTTCATTATTAGAAACAAATATTAGTGAAACAAGTCAGGTGGTGCTTAACTATTGTCGGACTGTATATTATCAAAATCTTTCAGCACAATCCATTGAACAACAAAAAAACGCATCACAATTGGATGAAAAATAAAAATTCTACATAACTTTAGATATGCCAAAATTTGGAATTTGGGACACTTGTAGACCCCTTTTCGAAATAAAATAACAAAATATTTTGATGGCCCATCAATAACTTATCACGATGAACACTTTGCAGAAAACTACATTACAATTGGATGAAAATTGTTTTTTACCTCTTTTGTTAAAAACAATAATAATTACATAACAACGTTATACATGTTTCTCAAAGGGATTTTCCTCATGAATGCATAAAAACAAATAAACAATGAATAATGTATACCTATATATTTGGACAAGTCCTTTTAGACACCTTTGGAACTCTTTGCTTTGTGTACTTCTGATCAACCTATTAACTGTGAAGGAGATCATCGAGAGAATATTCCTACTAAGCTTGCTTCTAAGTGACAAATGGATTCAGAGAAGAAAACAACAGCAGAAAACGAGGACGGACGCCAAGCGATGACAGTATATAATAAAATATATATTATAGTAGCGACAATTTTGGATCTTGGTATTTAAACATTAACCATTGTATTCTGTAGTCATTTGTTTTTTTTATTTTGCCTCCCACAAGGATGTATCTATTAATAGACAACAACTTACCCATGTCACCTCTACTGGCAGCATATTCCTACAATTATAAGATAAACATATTTTTCAATTATTAAAGAAAATAATATTGTTGATTTAATATAGACTTAAACAATTCTCTAATCTACACTAAAAGTTAAACAGTAAAACCAACCACAACAATACAAACCTCTCACCGGTCAAACCTTAAGCTGTAATGTTAGACAATATAGCAACAACAACATGAACCACTAGTTTGTAAAACCTTAAACAGTATTGGTATACAATATAACAACAACAACATGAACCATTCCTGTGTCAAACCTTAAACCGTTATGGAAAATATAATAACAACCACAACATGAACCACTCCTCTGTCAAAACCTTGAACAGTAATGGTAGACAATATAGCAACCACAACATGAACCACTCCTCTGTCAAACCTGAAGCAGCAATGGCAGACAATATAACAACCACAACATGAACCTCTCACAGGTCAAACATTAAACAACAATGGCAGACAATATAACAACAACATTAACCACTCCTCTGTGAAACCTTAAACAGTAATGGTAGACAATATAACAACCAAAGCATGAACCAGTCTTCCATCAAACCTTTCGGACCCGGGTGGCTCAATGAGTTAGGTCGTTGGATCTAACAACTCATACAACCTATAACCAATACGTCGTGAGTTCGCGCCCAGCTTTATAAATTCCAAAAAAGAGAGCACTCGACTCGCAGCCTCAAGTGACAAAGCTTACCAGTTGTTTGTCCAGGTCGCTGGTTCTCTCTGGCTACTCCGCCTTCCTCCATCACTTAAGCTGTTCGACATGATATAACTGAAATATTGCTGAAAGTGGTGTTAAACACCAAAATTCAAATTCAAATTCTATCAAACCGTAAACAGTAATGGTCGACAAAATAGCAACCACTACATTACAAACCATTCCTCTGTCAAACCTTAAGCAGTAATGATATAACAACAAGAACCTCCACACTATCAAATCTAAACAGTAATGGTAGACAATACAACAACCAAAACATGAACCACCCCCCTATCAAACCTTAACCAGAGGCTCTCAAGAGCTTGTGTCGTTCACCTGGCTATAAAAAGAACCAATTGATCCTATGCAAAAATTATGTCCTACTGTGGTATTCATCTTGTAATTCCGATCAACTTAAACAACACAAAGTTTGTAAAGGACCTACCAATAATTCATGCACAGTTTAGGTGCAATCAGTGCAATAGCTTCAGAGAAGAACATATTTCTGCATTTTCCCATATGGTCCTGTGTTAATATTATGACCTGTGGTGGTGGCCATCTTAGATTTCAGATCATCACAAAAAACATCAACTTAAGAGACCATGAAATGATCATTCATGCATAGTATGGGTTCATTCAGCTCGGTAGTTTTTAAGAAAAAGATGTTTTCTATATTTTCCAACATGGTACTGTGTTAAAACTATGTCCTGCATAGGAAGCCATCTTGGATTCGGATTGGCATAAAAAACCCAAACGTTTTAGAGAACCTTCAAATGATTATTCCTTGGCAGTTTGGTGTCAATTGTCCAAGTAGTTTCAGAGAAGAAGCATTTTGAAACATTTTTCCCATAGGATCCAATGTTAAATTAAGTCCTGTCGTAGCTGCCATTTTGAATTTCATATCGGAACAAAAAAAAACTAAAATTTGTAGAAGACCATACAATGAACATTCATGTACTGGTTGACCTTAATCATATTAGTAGTTTCTGAGGAGAAGGCATTTGCACATTTTCCCATAGGGTCCAATGTTAATCTATTTCCTGCAGTGGCGGCCATCTTGGATTTCCGATCGACATAAAAAACCGCAATTTTGTAGATGACTTACCAATGGTCATTCCTGGGAAGTTTGGTTAAAATTGTGTAAGTGGTTTCAGAGAGGAAGCGTTTTGAGACACTTTTCCCATAGGATCCAATGATAAATTAAGTCTTGCTGTTGCCGCCATCTTCCATTTTATATCGGAACAAAAGAGCTAAACTTTGTAGAGGACCATACAATGAACATATCTGTCTAGTGTGGATTCAGTCTGATTGGTAGTTTCTGAGAAGAAGGCATTTGAACATTTTCTCATAAGGTTCAATGTTAATCTATGTCCTGCGGTGTTGGCCATCTTGGATTTCCGATCCGCATAGAAAACCTTAAATTATTAGACGACCTTCCAATGATCATTCCTGGGCAATTTGGTTTTAATTGTGCGAGTGGTTTCAGAGAAGAAACGTTTTGAAACATTTTCCCATAGGGTCC
The DNA here is from genome assembly GCA_002080005.1 of Gigantidas platifrons. Lineage (NCBI taxonomy): Eukaryota > Metazoa > Mollusca > Bivalvia > Mytilida > Modiolidae > Gigantidas > Gigantidas platifrons. Next base: position 151,396 of record MJUT01016330.1, on the reverse strand, counting down.
AATGTTAAACTAAGTCCTAGCGTAGCCGCCATTTTGAATTGCATATCGGAACCAAAAACCTAAGTTTGTAGAAGACCATCAAATGAACTTTTATGTACAGTTTGGCTTTAGTCATATTTGTAGTTTCTCAGAAGAAGTCATTTGAACATTTTCCCATAGGCACCAATGCTAATCTATTTCCTGTGGTGGCGGCCATCTTGGACTTCCGATCGGCATAAAAAACATAATCTTGGTAAAGGATATTCCAATGATCATTCATAGACAGTTTGGGTTCAGTCAGTTCATTATTTTCAGAGAAGAAGATCTTTCAGAAAATTCAGCCAATCAGAGCATATTATTGGCCCTGGCAGCCATGTTGAATATTCGACTGGAACAGAAAACAGAAACTTTGTAGAGGACCATCCAAGGAACATTGCTGCTAAATTTGGTTCCAATTGGCCTAGTGGTTTCGGAGAAAAAGATTTAAATGTGAAAAGTTCACAGAAGACAGACGACGGACGCCAAGTAATGCTAACAGTGGCCATGGACCTTTGGTACAGGTGAACTAACAAGGAATAGTAGACAATCTAACAACAAAAAGATGACCCATTCCTCTATCAAACCATAAATAGTAATGGTAGACAATATAAAAACCACATCATGAACCACTCCTCTGTCAAACCTTACACATTAATGGTATATAATACAACAAATACATCAACATGAACCACTCCTCTGTAAAATTTAATCAGTAATGGTAGACAATATAACAACCACAACATGAACCACTCCTCTGTAAAATCTTAAACAGTAATGGTAGACAATAAAACAACCACAACATGCACCACTCCTCTATAAAACCTTAAACAGCAGTGGCAGACAATATAACAACCACAACAACATGGACCACTCCTCTGTCAAGCCTTAAACAGTAATGGTAAACAATATAGCAACCACTAAAATACAAACCATTGCTCTGTCAAACTTTAAACAGAAATGGTACACAATATAACAACATGAACTTCCCCTCTGTCAAACCTTAAACAGTAATGGTAGACTATATAAAAACCAGCACATGAATCTCCCCTCTATTAAACCTAAAACAATAATGGTAGAGAATATAACAACCAAAATATGAACCACTCCTCTATCAAACCTTAACCAGTAATGGTAGACAATATACCACCCAAATCATTAACCTCCCCTCTGTCAAACCTTAAACAGTAATGATATACAATATACCAACCAAAACATGAACCACTCTTCTGTACATCCTTAAACAGTAATGCAATACAATATAGTAAAAACAACATGAGTCACTCCTCTGTCAAACCTTAAAGAGTAATGGTAGACAATATAACAGCCAAAACAAGAACCTCCCCTCTGTCAAACCTTACACAGTAATGGTAGACAATATAACCACCACTACAATACAACAGTAATGGTATACAATATAACAATCACAACACGAATCACTCCTCTGTCAAACCTTAAACAGATATGGTAGACAATATAGCAACAACAACATGTATCACTTCGCTGTCAAACATTAAACAGTAATGGTAGACAATATAACAACAACAACATGAACCACTCCTCTGTCAAACCTTAAATAGTAATGGTACACAATATAACAACCACAACAACATGAACCACTCCTCTGCAAAATCTAAAACAGTAATGGTAGTCAATATAGCAATCACAACTTGAACCATTCCTCTTTCAAACCTTAAATAGTAGTGGTACACAATATAACAACCAAAACAACATGAACCACTCCTCTGTCAAACCTTACACAATAGTGGTAGACAATATAACAACCACAACATGAACCACTCCTCTATAAAATCTTAATGAGTAATGGTATACAATATAACAACAACAACATGAACCCTCCCCTCTTTCAAACCTTAAACAGTAATGGTATAGCAACCACAATATGAACCACTCCTCTCTCGAACCTTAAACAGTAATAGAAGACAATATAACAACCAAAACATGAACCACTCCTCTGTAAAACCTTAAACAGTAATGGTAAACAACATAACAACCACAACATGCACCACTCCTCTATAAAACCTTAAACAGCAGTGGCAGACAATATAACAACCACAACAACATGGACCACTCCTCTGTCAAGCCTTAAACAGTGATGGTAAACAATATAGCAACCACTAAAATACAAACCATTGCTCTGTCAAACTTTAAACAGAAATGGTACACAATATAACAACATGAACTTCCCCTCTGTCAAACCTTAAACAGTAATGGTAGACTATATAGCAACCAGCACATGAATCTCCCCTCTATTAAACCTAAAACAATAATGGTAGAGAATATAACAACCAAAATATAAACCATTCCTCTATCAAACCTTAATCAGTAATGGTAGACAATATACCAACCAAATCATTAACCTCCCCTCTGTCAAACCTTAAACAGTAATGATATACAATATACCAACCAAAACATGAACCACTCTTCTGTACATCCTTAAACAGTAATGCAATACAATATAGTAAAAACAACATGATTCACTACTCTGTCAAACCTTAAAGAGTAATGGTAGACAATATAACAGCCAAAACAAGAACCTCCCCTCTGTCAAACCTTACACAGTAATGGTAGACAATATAACAACCACAACACGAATCACTCCTCTGTCAAACCTTAAACAGATATAATAGACAACATAGCAACAACAACATGGATCACTTCGCTGTCAAACATTAAACAGTAATGGTTGACAATACAACAACAACAACATGAACCACTCCTCTGTCAAACCTTAAATAGTAATGGTACACAATATAACAACCACAACAACATGAACCACTCTTCTGTACATCCTTAAACAGTAATGCAATACAATATAGTAAAAACAACATGAGTCACTCCTCTGTCAAACCTTAAAGAGTAATGGTAGACAATATAACAGCCAAAACAAGAACCTCCCCTCTGTCAAACCTTACACAGTAATGGTAGACAATATAACCACCACTACAATACAACAGTAATGGTATACAATATAACAACCACAACACGAAACACTCCTCTGTCAAACCTTAAACAGATATGGTAGACAATATAGCAACAACAACATGGATCACTTCGCTGTCAAACATTAAACAGTAATAGTTGACAATATAACAACAACAACATGAACCACTCCTCTGTCAAACCTTAAATAGTAATGATATACAATATACCAACCAAAACATGAACCACTCTTTTGTACATCTTTAAACTGTAATGCAATACAATATAGTAAAAACAACATGAGTCACTCCTCTGTCAAACCTTAAGGAGTAATGGTAGACAATATAACAGCCAAAACAAGAACCTCCCCTCTGTCAAACCTTACACAGTAATGGTAGACAATATAACAACAACAACATGGATCACTTCGCTGTCAAACATTAAACAGTAATGGTTGACAATATAACAACAACAACATGAACCACTCCTCTGTCAAACCTTAAATAGTAATGGTACACAATATAACAACCACAACAACATGAACCACTCCTCTTCAAAATCTAAAACAGTAATGGTAGTCAATATAGCAATCACAACATGAACCATTCCTCTTTCAAACCTTAAATAGTAGTGGTACACAATATAGCAACCAAAACAACATGAACCACTCCTCTGTCAAACCTTACACAATAGTGGTAGACAATATAACAACCACAACATGAACCACTCCTCTATAAAATCTTAAAGAGTAATGGTATACAATATAACAACAACAACATGAACCCTCCCCTCTTTCAAACCTTAAACAGTAATGGTATAGCAACCACAATATGAACCACTCCTCTCTCAAACCTTAAACGGTAATAGAAGACAATATAACAACCAAAACATGAACCACTCCTCTATCAAATATATGTATCCCGGATGACTCAATGAGTTAGGTAGTTGGATATAGCAACTTATACAAGCCTATCACCAATACCGCAATGATTTCGCGCCCATCTTTGTAATTTACAAGAAGGGTGCACTCGACTGACAGCCGCAAGTAATAAAGTTTACGAGTTGTTTGCCCAGGGTCGTTGGTTCTCTCCGGTACTCTGGCTAAAACTGGTCGCCATGATATAGCTGAAATATTGCTGAAAGTGGGGTTAAACACCAACATTCAAATTCAAATTCAAATTCTATCAAAACTTAAACAGTAATGGTATACAATATAAGAACATGAACCTCCCCTCTGTCAAACTCTAAATAGCAATGGTATACAATATAACAACCACAACACGAACCACTCCTATATCAAACCTTAAACAATAATGGTAGACAATATACCAGCCAAAACATTAACCTTTTTTCTGTCAAACCTTAAACAGTAATGTTATACAATATACCAACCACAACATGAACCACTCCTGTGTCAAACCTTAAACAGTAATGGTATACAATATAACAGCCACAATTCAAACCATTCCTCTGTCAAACCTTAAACAGTAATGTTATACAATATAACAACCACAACATGAACCTCCTCTCTGTCAAACCTTAAACGGCAATGGTAGACAATATAACCAACCAAAACATGAACCACTCCTCTGTAAATCCCGAAACAGTAATGATATACAATATAACAAAAACAAAATGAACTACTCCTCTGTCAAACCTTAAACAGGAATGGTAGACAATATAACAACCAAATCATTAACCTCCCCTCTGTCAAAACTTAAACAGTAATGATATACAATATACCAACCAAAACATGAACCACTCTTCTGTACATCCTTAAACAGTAATGATATACAATATAACAAAAACAACATGAGTTACTCCTCTGTCAAACCTTAAAGAGTAATGGTAGACAATATAGCACCCAAAACAAGAACCTCCCCTCTGTCAAACCTTAAACAGTAATGGTAGACAATATAGCCACCACTACAATACATCAGTAATGGTAGACAATAAAACAACCACAACATGAATCACTCCTCTGTCAAACCTTAAACAGTAATGGTTGACAATATAACCACCACTACAGTACAACAGTAATGGTAGCCAATATAACAACCACAACATGAATCACTCCTCTGTCAAACCTTAAACGGCAATGGTAGACAATATAACCAACCAAAACATGAACCATTCCTCTGTAAATCCCGAAACAGTAATGATATACAATATAACAAAAACAAAATGAACTACTCCTCTGTCAAACCTTAAACAGTAATGGTAGACAATATAACAACCAAATCATTAACCTCCTCTCTGTCAAACCTTAAACAGTAATGATATACAATGTACCAACCAAAGCATGAACCACTCTTCTGTACATCCTTAAACAGTAATGATATACAATATAACAAAAACAACATGAGTCACTCCTCTGTCAAACCTTAAAGAGTAATGGTAGACAATATAGCAGCCAAAACAAGAACCTCCCTTCTGTCAAACCTTACACAGTAATGGTATACAATATAACAACCACAACATGAATGACTCCTCTGTCAAACCTTAAACAGATATGGTAGACAATATAGCAACAACAACATGGATCACTTCTCTATGAAACCTTAAACAGATATGGTAGACAATATAGCAACAACAACATGGACCACTTCTCTATCAAACAGTAAACAGTAATGGTAGACAATATAACAACCACAACATGAACCACTCCTCTTTCGAACCTTAAATTGTAATGGTACACAATATAACAACCAAAACAACATGAGCCACTCCTCTGTCAAACCTTAAACAGTAATGGTACACAATAAACAACAACAACATGAACCACTCCTCTGTCAAACCTTAAACAGTAATGGTACACAATATAACAACCAAAACAACATGAACCACTCCTCTGTCAAACCTTAAATAGTAATGGTACACAATATAACAACCACAACATGAACCTCCCCTCTTTCAAACCTGAAACAGTAATGATATAGCAACCACAATATGAACCACTCCTCTCTCAAACCTTAAACAGTAATAGAAGACAATATAACAACCAAAACATGAACCACTCCTCTGCAAAATCTAAAACAGTAATGGTAGTCAATATAACAATCACAACATGAACCATTCCTCTTTCAAACTTTAAATAGTAATGGTACACAATATAACAACCAAAACAACATGAACCACTCCTCTGTCAAGCCTTACACAGTAGTGGTAGACAATATAACAACCACAACATGAACCACTCCTCTATAAAATCTTAAAGAGTAATGGTATACAATATAACAACAACAACATGAACCTCCCCTCTTTCAAACCTTAAACAGTAATGATATAGCAACCACAATATGAACCACTCCTCTCTCAAACCTTAAACAGTAATAGAAGACAATATAACAACCAAAACATGAACCACTCCTCTATCAAATCTATGTATCCCGGATGACTGAATGAGTTAGCTAGTTGGATATAACAACTTATGCAAACCTATCACCAATACGGCAATGGTTTCGCGCCCATTTTTGTAATTTACAAGAAGGGTGCACTCGACTGGCAGCTGCAAGTAATAAAGTTTACGAGTTGTTTGTCCAGGGTCGCTGGTTCTCTCCGGTACTCCGGATAAGACTGGTCGCCATGATATAGCTGAAATATTGCTGAAAGTGGCGTTAAACACCAACATTCCAATTCAAATTCAAATTCTATCAAAACTTAAACAGTAATGGTATACAATATAAGAACATGAACCTCCCCTCTGTCAAACTCTAAATAGCAATGGTATACAACATAACAACCACAACACGAACCACTCCAATATCAAACCATAAACAATAATGGTAGACAATATAACAACCAAAATATGCACCACTCCTCTATTAAACCTTAACCAGTAATGGTAGACAATATACCAGCCAAAACATTAACCTTCCCTCTGTCAAACCTTAAACAGTAATGTTATACAATATACCAACAACAACATGAACCTCTCCTGTGTCAAACTTTAAACAGTAATGGTATACAATATAACAACCACAACATGAACCTCCTCTCTGTCAAACCTTAAAAAGTAATGATATACAATATACCAACCAAAACATGAACCACTCTTCTGTACATCCTTAAACAGTAATGATATACAATATAACAAAAACAACATGAACCACTCCTGTGTCAAACTTTAAACAGTAATGGTATACAATATAACAACCACAACATGAACCTCCTCTCTGTCAAACCTTAAACGGCAATGGTAGACAATATAACCAACCAAAACATGAACCACTCCTCTGTAAATCCCGAAACAGTAATGATATACATTATAACAAAAATAAAATGAACTACTCCTCTGTCGAACCTTAAACAGTAATGATACGCAATATAACAACAAGAACATGAACCTCCTCTCTGTCAAATCTTAAACAGTAATGGTATACAATATAACCAACACTACAATGCAATAGTAATGGTATACAATATAACAACCACAACATGAATCACTCCTCTGTCAAACCTTGAACAGATATGGTAGACAATATAGCAACAACAACATGGACCACTTATCTGTCAAACCTTAAACAGTAACGGTAGTCAATATAACAATCACAACATGAACCATTCCTCTGGCAAACCTTAAAGAGTAATGGTAGACAATATAACAACCAAAACATGAACCTCCCCACTGTCAAACCGTAAACAGATAAGGTAGACAATATAGCAACCACAACATGAACCACTTCTCTATCAAACTTTGAACAGTAATGGTACACAATATAGCAACCACAAGATGAACCACTCGCATGTCAAGACCTTAAGCAGTAATGGTAGACAATATAACAAAAACATAAACCACTCCTCTGTCAAACCTTAAAGAGTAATGGTAGGCAATATAACAACAACAACATGAACCACTCCTCTGTCAAACCTTAAAAAGTAATGGTAGACAATATAACAGCCACAACATGAACCTCCTCTCTGTCAAACCTTAAACGGCAGTGATAGACAATATAACCAACCAAAACATGAACCACTCCTCTGTAAATCCCGAAACAGTAATGATATACAATATGACAAAAACAAAATGAACTACTCCTCTGTCAAACCTTAAACAGTAATGGTAGACAATATAACAACCAAAACATTAACCTCCTCTCAATCAAACCTTAAACAGTAATGATATACAATATACCAACCAAAACATGAACCACTCTTCTGTACATCCTTAAACAGTAATGATATACAATATAACAAAAACAACATGAACCACTCCTGTGTCAAACTTTAAACAGTAATGGTATACAATATAACAACCACAACATGAACCTCCTCTCTGTCAATCCTTAAACGGCAATGGTAGACAATATAACCAACCAAGACATGAACCACTCCTCTGTAAATCCCGAAACAGTAATGATATACAATATAACAAAAATAAAATGAACTACTCCTCTGTCAAACCTTAAACAGTAATGATACGCAATATAACAACAAGAACATGAACCTCCCCTCTGTCAAATCTTAAACAGTAATGGTAGACAATATAACCAACACTACAATGCAATAGTAATGGTATACAATATAACAACCACAACATGAATCACTCCTCTGTCAAACCTTGAACAGATATGGTAGACAATATAGCAACAACAACATGGACCACTTCTCTGTCAAACCTTAAACAGTAATGGTAGTCAATATAACAATCACAACATGAACCATTCCTCTGGCAAACCTTAAAGAGTAATGGTAGACAATATAACAACCAAAACATGAACCTCCCCACTGTCAAACCGTAAACAGATAAGGTAGACAATATAGCAACCACAACATGAACCACTTCTCTATCAAACCTTGAACAGTAATGGTACACAATATAGCAACCACAAGATGAACCACTCGCATGTCAAGACCTTAAGCAGTAATGGTAGATAATATAACAAAAACATAAACCACTCCTCTGTCAAACCTTAAAGAGTAATGGTAGGCAATATAACAACAACAACATGAACCACTCCTCTGTCAAACCTTAAAAAGTAATGGTAGACAATATAACAACCACAACATGAACCTCCTCTCTGTCAAACCTTAAACGGCAATGGTAGACAATATAACCAACCAAAACATGAACCACTCCTCTGTAAATCCCGAAACAGTAATGATATACAATATGACAAAAACAAAATGAACTACTCCTCTGTCAAACCTTAAACAGTAATGGTAGACAATATTACAACCAAATCATTAACCTCCTCTCAGTCAAACCTTAAACAGTAATGATATACAATATACCAACCAAAACATGAACCACTCTTCTGTACATCCTTAAACAGTAATGATATACAATATAACAAAAACAACATGAACCACACCTGTGTCAAACTTTAAACAGTAATGGTATACAATATAGCAACCACAACATGAACCTCCTCTCTGTCAAACCTTAAACGGCAATGGTAGACAATATGACCGACCAAGACATGAACCACTCCTCTGTAAATCCCGAAACAGTAATGATATACAATATAACAAAAGTAAAATGAACTACTCCTCTATCAAACCTTAAACAGTAATGATACGCAATATAACAACAAGAACATGAACCTCCCCTCTGTCAAATCTTAAACATTAATGGTAGACAATATAACCAACACTACAATGCAATAGTAATGGTATACAATATAACAACCACAACATGAATCACTCCTCTGTCAAACATTGAACAGATATGGTAGACAATATAGCAATAACAACATGGACCACTTCTCTGTCAAACTTTAAACAGTAATGGTAGTCAATATAACAATCACAACATGAACCATTCCTCTGGCAAACCTTAAAGAGTAATGGTAGACAATATAACCACCACTACAATACAACAGTAATGGTATACAATTTAACAACCACAACGTGAACAATTTCTCTATCAAACTTTGAACAGTAATTGTATGCAATATAGCAACCACAAGATGAACCACTCGCCTGTCAAACCTTAAAGAGTAATGGTAGACAATATAACAACCAAAACATGAACCACTCCTCTGTGAAACCTTAAACAGATATGGTAGACAATATAGCAACCACAACATGAACCACCTCTCTAGCATACATTAAACAGTTATGGTAGACAATATACAGTAATGGTATACAATATAACAACCACAACATGAACCACTCGCATGTCAAAACCTTAAGCAGTAATTGTAGACAATATAACAAAAACATAAACCACTCCTCTGTCAAACCTTAAAGAGTAATGGTAGGCAATATAACAACAACAACATGAATCACTCCTCTGTCAAACCTTAAATAGTAATGGTAGACAATATCACAACAACAATGACAACCACTCCTCTATCAAACGTTAGAGAGTAATGGTAGACAATATAACAACCAAAACATGAACCTCCCCACTGTCAAACCGTAAACAGATAAGGTAGACAATATATCAACCACAACATGAACCACTTCTCTATCAAAACTTGAACAGTAATGGTAGACAATATACCCACCACTACAATACAAAAGTAATGGTATACAATTTAACAACCACAACATGAACAACTTCTCTATCAAACATTTAACAGTAATGGTAGACAATATAGCAACCACAACATGAACCACTCGCCTGTCAAAACCTTAAACAGTAATGGTAGACAATATAACAAAAACATAAGCCACTCCTCTGTCAAACCGTAAAAAGTAATGGTAGGCAATATAACAACAAAACATGAACCACTCCTCTGTCAAACCTTAAAAAGCAATGGCAGACAATATCAAAACAACAACAAGAACTACTCCTCTGTCAAACCTTAAATAGTAATGGTATACAAAATAGCAACCACAACATGAATCACTCCTCTGCAAAACCTTAAACATTAATGGTAGTCAATATAACAATCACAACATTAACTATTCCTCTGTCAAACCTTAAACAGTAACGGTAGACAATATAACTACCACAACATGAACCACTCCTCTATAAAATCTTAAAGAGTAATGGTATACAATATAACAACAACAACATGAACCTCCCCTCTGTCAAACCTTAAACAGTAATGGCATAACAACCACAATATGAACCACTCCTCTCTCAAACCTTAAACAGTAATGGTTGATAATATAACAACCAAAACTTGAACCACACCCCTATCAAATCTACGTATCCCGGGTGGGTCAATGAGTTAGGTCGTTGGATATAACAACTTATACAAGCCTATCACCAATATGAGTTGGTTTCACGCCCAGCTTTGTAAATTACAAGAAGGGTGCACTCGACTCGCAGCCGCAAGTAATAAAGTTTACCAGTTTTTTGTCCAGGGTCGTTGGTTCTCTCCTGTACTCCGGCTAACACTGGTCGCCATGATATAGCTGAAATATTGCTGAAAGTGGCGTTAAACACCAACATTCCAATTCAAATTCAAATTCTATCAAACCTTAAACAGTAATGGTAGACAATATAGCAACCACTAAAATACAAACCATTGCTCTGTCAAACTTTAAAGAGTAATGGTAGACAATATAACAACCAAAACATGAACCTCCACTCTGTCAAACTTTAAATAGTAATGGTATACAATATAACAACCACAACACGAACAACTCCTCGATCAAACCTAAAACAATAATGGTAGACAATATAACAACCAAAATATGCACCACTCCTGTATCAAACCTTAACCAGTAATGGTAGACAATATAACAACCAAAACATTAACCCCCCCTCTGTCAAACCTTAAACAGTAATACCATACAATATACCAACCACAACATAAACCACTTCTCTATCAAACATTAAAAAGTAATGGTAGACAATATAACAACCACAATATGAACCACTCCTCTGTCAAACCTTAAACAGTAATGGTATACAATATAGCAACCCCAGCATGGACCACTCCTCTGTCAAACCTTAAACAGTAATGATTTACAATATAACAACAACATGAACCACCTCTATATCAAAGCTTAAACTGCAATGGTGGACAATATTACCTCCACTACAATACACATCATTCCTCTGTAAATCCTAAAAGAGTAACAATACACAATATAGCTACAAGAACACGAACCTCTTCTCTGTCAAACCTTAAAGAGTAATGGTAGACAATATAACAACCAAAACATGAACCACTCCTCTGTGAAACCTTAAACAGATATGATAGATAATATAGCAACCACAACATGAACCACTTCTCTATCAAACCTTAAACAGTAATGGTAGACAATATAGAGTAATGGTATACAATATAACAACCACAACATGAATCACTCCTCGGTCAAACTTTAAACGGATATGGTAGACAATATAGAAACCACGACATGAACCACTTCTCTATCAAACCTTGAACAGTAATGGTAGACAATATAGCAACCACAAGATGAACCACTCGCCTGTTAAAACATTAAACAGTAATGGTAGACAATATAACAACAACATAAACCACTTCTCTGTCAAACCTTAAAAAGTAATGTTAGGCAATATAACAACAACAACATGAACAATTCCTCTCTCAAACCATAAAAAAGTAATAATAGACAATATCACAACAACAATGACAACCACTCATCTATCAAACGTTAGAGAGTAATGGTAGATAATATAACAACAACAACATGCCTACTCCTCTATCAAACCTTAAATAGTAATGGGATACAATATTGCAATCACAACATGAACCACTCCTCTGTCAAACCTTAAACAGACATGGTAGACAATATAGCAACCACAACATGAACCACTTCCCTATCAAACCTTGAACAGTAATGGTATACAATATAGCAACAACATACATCACTCCTCTGTCAAACCTTAAAAAGTAATGGTAGACAATATCACATCAACAACATGAACTATTCCTCTGTCTAACCTTAAAAAGTAATGGTAGACAATATCAAAACAACAATGACAACCACTCCTCTATCAAACGTTAGAGAGCAATGGTAGACAATATAACAACAAGAACATAAACTACTCCTCTGTCAAAACTAAAATAGTAATGGTATACAATCTAGCAACCACAACATGAATCACTCCTCTGCAAAACCTTAAAGAGTAATGGTAGTCAATATAGCAATCAAAACATGAACCATTCCTCTGTCAAACCTAAAACAGTAATGGTACACAATATAACAACCACAACATGAACCACTCCTCTGTAAATCCTTAAACAGAAATGATATACAATATATCAAAAACAACATGAACCACTCCTCTGTCAAACATAAAACAGTAATGATGCACAATATAACAACAAGAACATGAACCTCCTCTCCGTCAAACCTTAAAGAGTAATGGTAGACAATATAACAACCACAACATGAACCACTCCTCTATCAAATCTTAAAGAGTAATGGTATACAATATAACAACAACAACATGAACCTCCGCACTGTCAAACCTTATACAGTAATAGTATACAATATAACAACAACAAAATGAACCACCCCTCTGTCAATCCTTAAACAGTAATGGTAGACAATATAATACGTACATGAACCACTCCTCTCTCAAATAATAAACAGTAATGGTAGACAATATCACAATATGAACCACTCCTCTGTCAATCCTTAAACAGTAATGGTAGACAATACAACAACAACATGAACCACACCTCGGGTAATCCTTAAACAGTAATGAAAGACTATATAACAACAAGAACATGGACAACTCCTCTGTCAATCCTTAAACAGTAATGGTAGACAATATAACAACATGAACCACTCCTCTGTCAAACCTTAAACAGTAATGGTAGACAATATCACAACATGAACCACTCCTCTGTCAAACCTTAAACAGTAATAGTAGACAATATAACATCAACAACAACATGAACCACTCCAGTGTCAATCCTTTAACAGTAATGGTAGAGTATATGGCAACAACAACATGAAGCACTCCTCTGCCAATCCTTAAACAGTAGTGGTATACAATATTACAAGAACATGAACCAGTCCTCTGTCAAACCTTAAATAGTAATGGTAGACAATATAACAACATGAACCACTCCTCT
>MJUT01016330.1:119957-137086 GCA_002080005.1 Gigantidas platifrons | reverse complement strand
AAACAGCAATGGCAGACAATATAACAACATGAACCACTCCTCTGTCAAACCTTAAACAGTAATGGTAGACAATATCACAACATGAACCGCTCCTATGTCAATCCTTAAACAGTAATGGTAGACAATACAACAACAACATGGACCACACCTCTGTCAATTCTTAAACAGTAATGGTAGACAATATAACAACATGAAACACTCCTCTTTCAATCTTTAAACAGCAATGGCAGACAATATAACAACATGAACCACTCCTCTGTCAAACCTTAAACAGTAATGGTAGACAATATAACAACATGAACCACTCCTCTGTCAATCCTTAAACAGTAATAGTAGACAATATAACATCAACAACAACATGAACCACTCCACTGTCAATCCTTTAACAGTAATGGTAGAGTATATGGCAACAACAACATGAAGCACTCCTCTGCCAATCCTTAAACAGTAGTGGTATACAATATTACAAGAACATGAACCAGTCCTCTGTCAAACCTTAAATAGTAATGGTAGACAATATAACAACATGAACCACTCCTCTTTCAATCCTTAAACAGTAATGGCAGACAATATAACAACATCAACGACTCCTCTGCCAATCCTTAAACAGTAATGGTAGACAATATAACAACATGAACGACTCCACTGTCAATCCTTAAAGAGTAATGGTAGACAATATAAAAACATGAAACACTCCTTTGTCAATCCTTAAACAGTAATGGTAAACAATATAGCAACATGATCCACTCCCCTCTCAATCTTTAAACATTAATGGTAGAAAATATAACAACAACATGAACCACTCCTTTGTCAATCCTTAAACAGTAATGGTAGACAATATGACAAGAACATGAACCTCCCCTCTGTCAATCCTTAAACAGGAATGGTATATAATATAACAACAACAACATGAACCACTCCTTTGTCAAACCATAAACAGTAATGGTAGACAATATAACAACAACATGAACCACTCCTCTATCAATCCTTAAACAGTAATGGTAGAAAATATAACAGCATGAACCACTCTTCTGTCAATCTTTAAACAGTTATGGTAGACAATACAGCAAGAACATGAACCTCCCCTCTGTCAATCTTTAAACAGTAATGGAATATAATATAACAACAACAACATGAACCACTCCTCTGTCAATCCTTAAACAGTAATGGTAGATAATATAACAACAAGAACATGAACCACTCCTCTGTCAAACCTTAAACAGTAATGGAAGACAATATAACAACATGAACCACTCCTCTGTCAATCCTTAAACAGTAATGGTAGACAATACAACAACAACATGAACCACACCTCTGTCAATCCTTAAACAGTAATGGTAGACAATATAACAAAATGAACCACTCCTCTTTCAATCCTTAAACAGTAATGGCAGACAATATAACAACATGAACCACTCCTCTGTCAAACCTTAAACATTAATGGTAGACAATATAACAACATGAACCACTCCTCTGTCAATCCTTAAACAGTAATGGTAGACATTATAACAACAACAACAACATGAACCACTCCACTGTCAATCCTAAAACAGTAATGGGAGACAATATAAAAACATGAAACACTCCTCTGTCAATCCTTAAACAGTAATGGTAGACAATATAGCAACAACAACATGAACCACTCCTCTGCCAATCCTTAAACAGTAGTGGTAGACAATATTACAAGAACATGAACCACTCCTCTGTCAAACCTTAAACAGTAATGGTAGACAATATAACAACACGAACCTTCCTCTATCAAACCTTAAACAGTAATGGCAGACAATATAACAACATGAACCACTCCTCTGTCAATCCTTAAACAGTAATGGTAGACAATACAACAACAACATGAACCACACCTCTGTCAATCCTTAAACAGTAATGGTAGACAATATAACAAGAACATGGACCACTCCTCTGTCAAACCTTAAGGAGTCATGGTAGACAATATATCAACATAAACCACTCCTCTGTAAAACCTTAAACAGTAATGGTAAACAATATAGCAACAACAACATGAACCACTCCTCTGCCAATCCTTAAACAGTAGTGGTAGACAATATTACAAGAACATGAACCACTCCTCTGTCAAATTTTAAACAGTAATGGTAGACAATATAACAACATGAACCACTCCTCTGTCAATCCTTAAACAGTAATGGTAGACAATACAACAACAACATGAACCACACCTCTGTAAATCCTTAAACAGTAATGGTAGACAATATAACAAGAACATGGACCACTACTCTGTCAATCCTTAAGAAGTAATGGTAGACAATATATCAACATGAACCACTCCTCTGTAAAACCTTAAACAGTAATGGTGGACAATATATCAACATGAACCACACCTCTGTCAATCCTTAAACAGTAATGGTAGACAATATATCAACATGAACCACACCTCTGTCAATCCTTAAACAGTAATTGTAGACAATACAACAACAACATGAACCACTCCTCTGTCAAAACCTTAAACAGTAATGGTATGCATTATACCAACATGAACCACTCCTCTGTCAATCCTTAAAGGAAAACTAAATGATCTTAGTAAGTTAGCGTGAATATTTAAATGACATTAACTAAAAGACATTTGTGTTAATGAATGTTAAAAATAATATACCGTAAGGTGGAATTTGGTGATTGAAGTTGCCTGTTGCACCAAACAATGGGGGTCGTCATTTTTCAACACTCTACAATGTGAGGAGATAGGGGACATAATCCATTCTCGGATTATACCTAAAATTAAAGCTCTTCCGAAAGAGCTGTGACGTATTAGTGCCGGTATCGTATATTATATCAGCATTGATCAGTTGCAATGTTATCATTAAAAATGATGTACATCGTAAAATAACGTCGTATATTTATCTTTTGATATTTACAAAATCATTATGACTTCATGTTAAGCATGTTATTGCACTAGCGAAATTAAAAGGGAATATGTGAGAAGAAATTGTTTGTGTAATTACCCTTGTCAACACATGGACCAGTGACCTCGAAAAACATGGGAAAGTACGACAGCATTGTGGACAAAAAAGAAAAAAAAGCATGTGTACGCATAAAATGAGCTAAAACTGAATTATTTAAACTATATGGCCAATCACGTAAACATGAAATTCTCTGAGATGAAAATATACGTAGACCCTCCACTCCCGATACAAATAAACTCATTGGTTCATGAAAATGTAACATTGGATGAGTATATTAAGAAAACAAATTAGAACGATATACGATTATAAACATTGTATTGCAGTTGGTCTTATATTAAAACATAACCAAACGAGCACGATGTTGAGAAGAGTCAGATACGTGCTATTTATTCAACTAACATGATCCGGACCTGTGACGTCACATGAATAGATGTCATGGCCGCTTACACTACGACAGGAAATTCCAATTATTCACATTTTTAATTGGGTATATTAATGTTAATAAAGGTGCCTTTTTTAAATAATAAGTTATTTATGAATAAGAAATTATAATGAATTGAACAAAAACAACTTTTCAACTGACTGGAGTATTCTTTTAAACAGTAATGGTAGACAATATAACAACAAGAACATGGATCACACCTCTGTCAAACTTTAAAAAGTAATGACAGACAATAAACAACAACAACATAAACCACTCCTCGGTCAAACATGAAACAGTAATGGTAGACAATATAACAACAACATGAACCACTCATCTATCAAAACTTAGAGAGTAATGGTAAACAATATAACAACAACAACATGAACCACTCTTCTGTCAATCCTTAAACAGTAATAGTAGACACTATAACAACATGAACAACTCCTCTGTAAATCCTTAAACAGTAATGGTAGACAATATAACAACAAGAACATGCACCTCTTTTCTGTAAATCCTTAAAGAGTAATGGTAGACAATATAACCACAAGAACATGGACCACACCTCTGTCAAACTTTAAAAAGTAATGACAGACAATAAACAACAACAACATAAACCACTCCTCTGTCACACATGAAAGAGTAATGGTAGACAATATAACAACAACATGAACCACTCATCTAGCAAACCTTAGAGTGTAATGGTAAACAATATAACAACAACAACATGAACCACTCCTCTGTCAATCCTTAAACAGTAATGGTAGACAATATAACAACATGAACCACTCCTCTGTCAAATCTTAAACAGTAATGGTAGACAATATAACCACATGGACCACTCCTCTGCCAATCCTTAAACAGTAATAGTAGACTGTATAACAACGTGAACAACTCCTCCGTAAATCCTTAAACAGTAATGGTAGACAATATAACAACAAGAATATGAACCTTTTTTCTGTAAATCCTTAAAGACTAATGGTAGACAATATAACAACAAGAACATGGATCACACCTCTGTCAAACTTCACAAAGTAATGACAGACAATAAACAACAACAACATGAACCACTCCTCTGTCACACATGAAACAGTAATGGTAGACAATATAACAACAACATGAACCACTCATCTATCAATCCTTAGAGAGTAATGGTAGACAATATAACAACAACAACATGAACCACTCATCTATCAAAACTTAGAGAGTAATGATGGATAATATAACAACAAAAACATGAACCACTCCTCTGTCAAACCATGGAAAGATGTAGATATAATGATTTACAGGTAACACAGAGTGAAGCATGGAGAGAAGTAGAAGAGATCGTTGTAGTCACTTATATCTTCATGTAACACAGCATAGCCAGTGTATTTACTTATTTAGATGTAGTACACATACATTACCTGTGGAACATACTATGAAATCAAATCTGCAGATAATGCAAAATGCAATCCTCGAAAGGACAATTTGAATTTACTAGCCCGAAGAAAGTTTCAGTGGTCTTGGGTCAAAGTAGTGGTACTCATTTCGGCCATGTTTATTAACGGATTGTAACTAAATGAGCAATCTTTATAGAAGACCTTCCAAAGATGCTTCTTACCAAGTTTTGATTCATTTCGCCAAGTGGTTTCAGAGACGATTTTTTAGAAATCAACTAATAAGAAACAAGAATGGCCTGTGGCGGTCATGTTTGTTGACAGATCGGGACAAATTATCAATCTGTATAGAGGACCTTCCATAGATGCTTCCTACCAAATTTCAGTTCATTTGGGAAAGTGGTTTCAGAGGAGAATATTTTTTTTTAAGAAATCAACCAATCAAAAACAAGAATGACCTGTGGCGGCCATGGTTGTTAACGGATCGGAACCAAATTAGCAACCTTTATTGAGGATATTCAAAGGGTGCTTCCTACAAAGTTTTGATTCATTTGGCCAGGAGGTTTCAGAGATTGTTTTAGAAATCAACCAATCAAACAAGAATGGCAGCCATGCTTGGTAATGGATCGGGAAGAAATGAGCAATCGGTATAGAGGACCTGCCATAGATGCTTCCTACCAAGTTTCGGTTCATTTGACCAAGCGTTTTCAGAGAAGATTTTTAAAGTTCGACCAATCAGAAACAAGAATTTCCCGTGGCGGCCATTTCTGTTACTGGATCGTGACAAAATGAGCATCTTTATAAAGGACCTTCCATACTTCCTACCCAGTTTAGATTCATTTGGCCAGGCAGTTTCAGAGGAGAAGATTTTTTTTTAAATCACCCAATCAGAAACAAGAATGACCTAGTGCAGCCATGTTTGTAAACGGATCGGGACGAAATGAGCAATTTTAATAGAGGACTTTCCATAGATGCTTCCTACCAAGTTTCGGTTCATTTTGCCAAACGGGACGAAATGACCAATCTTTATAGAGAACCTTCCATAGATGCTACCTACCAAAGTTTAGTTCATTTGGGAAAGCGGTTTCAGTGGAACATATTTTTAGAAATCAACCAATGGAAAACACAAATGGCATGTGGCAGCCATGTTTGTACACAGATCAGACCTGAATGAGCAATCGTTATAGAGGACATTCCAAGGATGCTTCCTACCAAGTTTTGATTCATTTAGCCAGGAGGTTTCAGAGGAGAAGATTTATGAGAAATCAACCAATCAGAAACAAGAATGGCAGCCATGTTTTTTAACGGATCGGGACGAAGTGAGCGATCTTTATAGAGGACTTTCCATAGATGCTTCCTACCAAGTCTCGGTTCATTTGGCCAAGCGTTTCAGAGATGATTTTTAAAGATCGGCCAATAAGAAACAAGAATTGCCTGTGGTGGCCATGTCTGTTAATGGAACGAAACAAAATGAGCATCTTTACAAAGGACCTTCCATAGATGCTTCCTACCAAGTTTCGGTTCATTTGGCCAAGCGGTTTCAGAAAAGATTGTTAAAGATCGGCCAATCAGAAACAAGAATTGCCTGTGGTGGCCATGTCTGTTAATGGATCGGAACAAAATGAGCATCTTTATAAAGGACCTTCGATAGATGTTTCCTACCAAGTTTCGGTTCATTTGGCCAAGGTGTTTCAGAGAAGTTTTTAAAAATCGGCCAATCAGAAACAAGAATTGCCTGTGACAGCCATGTTTGTTAATGGATCGAAACAAAATGAGCATCTTTATAACGGACCTCCCATAGATGTTTCAGTTCATTTGGCTGAGGGATTTCAGATGAGAAGATTACAATGTGAAAAGTTAAAGGACGGCGGACGCCGGACGCCAAGTGATGGCAAAAGATCACATTGCCTTTGGCAAGGTGAGCTAAAAATGTGAATTGCCAATTTCTATTATATTCCAATAAAAATCGAGAAAGCATCAGAGATGCAACAGCCGAGTTGCAAGTCAAAATTATTTGATCTTGTTTTATAAATTAGAAAGAAACTAAAGAATAAACAAGTCAACTGGGCTATAAAAAAACTTCCGGTAGAGGACGGGAATGACCCCGGGCCTCAACTATTGGGGCATTTAATTTGTCTATTCAACCTGATCATAAATATATATGGTTTAGGGATGGGGATCTCAACCATTAAAAAGTTCACTTCAGGTAGGGTGTGGGGTTTGACTCCGGACCCTGAGCTATAATGCATTTAATTTGCCTAGTCACCCTGATTATAAATATATATGGTTTAGGGGTGGGGATCTCAACCATTAAAAAGTTCACTTCAAGTAGGGGGTGGGGTTTGACTCCGGACCGTGAGCTATTATGCATTAAAATTGCCTTGTCACCCTGATTATAAATATATATGGTTTAGGGTGGGGATCTCGGTCAAAATTTTTTATACAGATTCCCCAGTGTGCTGGGCTGAGCCCCGGGGATAAACAAAATGTTGAATGCACAACTTCACATTGGCATCTTCACCCATAACAAATATTAAGTTTCTATCTTTTGTAGTTTTAGAGAAATGTGTAATTCTCAAAATATGTACTTTTTCTATAAAAAAAAATCATGATTTTACAAGAAAAAAAACCAATAGATTAATCTGAATTTCGAACTCGCTCTAAATAATAGTGTAATAATGCTTCCTACCAAACATTTTGTTGATTGGTCAAAATCTAAGAGCGCTATCGCGTTAACGAAGATAGGCTAACATACGCCAACCCGCCCATCCGTCTGCCTGCCTTTCGCCAAAGCATAAGCCGACTGCAACTTCGTTGCAACTCGGCTAAGAATACAATATAATGTATTCAGTTTCAAAACGCTATATATTAGTAAATTATTACCTGTAGCAGTTTTTTCACGTCATCATCTGCAAAATCGTGTGGGCTCCTTCCCTGTAATATATTGATACAAAACAATAAACGTATGACTATATAACGTTATGATGCTAATTATATTTTTATTCAAGGTTTTATTAAAACTGTATATTTCATGTGTTTATTTAATGTGTACTGTTTTATCCAGCATGAATTCCTCATAACAAAATATGTGTGATCTGTACATGACAGGTATCATTTATAAAGTAAAACTCATTCTCTCTCTGCCATTACAAAGCCAGTTTTATTGGCACTGACATAAAACTAATTGTAACAAAATCATTTTTCGTCACAAATCTTGTTAAAATTAACATTTTCAGATTCAGTTCAATCACACGATTAGAACAAGATCTCATACGATGCTTCTAATATTTTATTTTCTTCATCTTAGATAACATTCCTCATGTGTCTTTTGAAGAGTTTAATATTTGGTTGTCTTAGTTTTACTGAGGATTTAATTACCTCATTGTCCACAGCAGACAGTGAGGCCCCTGCTTCCAGTAGAACCTTTGTCACATTTGTCTTTCTCTTCCAAGCTGACAGGTGTAGAGGTGTAGCGCCCTAAAATAATAAATATAAAACAATATTTAAACACAAACCATTTCTCATCAAATCTTCACAAACAACACAACTTTATACTACAATAGAATTGTATAAACATTTCAGTTGTCATCATCGCATAAACAATCATTTTTCGTTACGAATCTTTTAAAGATTAACATTTTCTGATTCAGTTCAATCACACGATTAAAACGTGATCCCACACGACATGTCCAATATTATTTTCTCCATTTTCAAAGATATTCAATATCAGTTATCTTGATACTGACATGAACAGAATCATTTTTCGACGCAAATCTTGTTAAAA
Organism: Gigantidas platifrons; assembly: GCA_002080005.1. Lineage (NCBI taxonomy): Eukaryota > Metazoa > Mollusca > Bivalvia > Mytilida > Modiolidae > Gigantidas > Gigantidas platifrons. The sequence goes on along the minus strand of MJUT01016330.1, from coordinate 128,566 downwards.
TTAACATTTTCTGATTCAGTTCAATGACACGAGAAAAACAGATCTCCACACGATGTTTCAGATATTTTATTTTCTTCATTTTTGAAGATATTCAACATCAGTTTTCTTCATTTTAGATAACATTCCTCATGTGTCACTTCAAGAGTTTAATATTTGATTGTTTTAGTTTTATTGAGGATTGAATTACCATCTTGTCCACAGGAGATAGTGAGGCCCCTGCTTCCAGTAGAACCTTTGTCACATTTATCTTTCCCTCCAATGCTGACAGGTGTAGAGGTGTACAGCCCTAAAATAATAAATATACAACAATATTTAAAAACAAACCATTTCTCATCAAATCTTCACAAACAACACAACTTTATACTACAATAGTATTGTATCAACATTTCCGTTGTCATCATCGCATAGCAAATCATTTTTTGTCACAAATCTTTTTAAGATTCACATTTTCTGATTCAGTTCAATCATACGATTAAAAAGTGATCCCACACGACATGTCCAATGTTATTTTCTCCATTTTCAAAGATATTCAACATCAGCTACCTTGATCCTGACATGAAAACAATAATTTTTCGTCACTAATCTTGTTAAAATTAACATTTTCTGATTCAGTTCAATCACACGATTAAAACGTAATCCCACACATGTCCAATGTTATTTTCTCCATTTTCAAAGATATTCAACATCAGCTACTTTGATCCTGACATGAAAACAATCATTTTTCGACACAAATCTTGTTAAAATTAACATTTTCTGATTCAGTTCAATGACACGAGCAAAACAAATCTCCACACGCTGTTTCAGATATTTTATTTTCTTCATTTTTGAAGACATTCAACATCAGTTTTCTTCATTTTAAATGACATTCCTCATGTGTCACTTCAAGAGTTTAATATTTGATTGTTTTAGTTTTACTGAGGGTTTAATTACCATCTTGTCTACAGGAGACAGTGAGGCCCCTGCCTCCAGTAGATCCTTTGTCACATTTGTATTTCCCTCCCATGCTGACACGTGTAGAGGTGTCCTGCCCTAAAACAATAAATAAAAAACAATATTTAAACACAAACAATCTCTCATCGTCGAGCTAAACAATCATGTTTCGTCACAAATCTTGTTAAAATTAACATTTTATGATTCAGTTTAATCACACGATTAGAACAAGATCTCATACGATGTTTCTAATATTTTATTTTCTTCATATTAGATAACATTCCTCGAGTGTCACTTGAAGAGTTTAATATTTGATTATCTTTGTTTTACTAAGGGTTTAAATATCAGATTGTCTACAGCAGACAGTGAGGCCCCTGCCTCCAGTAGAACCTTTGTCACATCTGTCTTTCCCTACCATCCTGACAGGTGTGGAGGTGTACAGCCCTTAAATAATAAATATACAACAATATTTAAACACAAACCATTTCTCATCAAATCTTCACAAACAACACAACTTTATACTACAATAGTATTGTATAAACATTTCAGTTGTCATCATCGCATAGCAAATCATTTTTCGTCATAAATCTTTTTAAGATTCACATTTTCTGATTCAGTTCAATCATACGATTAAAAGGTGATCCCACACGACATGTCCAATATCATTTTCTCCATTTTTAAAGATATTCAACATCAGTTATCTTGATACTGACATGAAAAAATCATTTTTCGACACAAATCTTGTTAAAATTATCATTTTCTGATTCAGTTCAATGACACGAGCAAAACAAATCTCCACACGATGTTTCAGATATTTTATTTTCTCCATTTTTGAAGATATTCAACATAAGTTTTCTTCATTTTAGATGACATTCCTCATGTGTCACTTCAAGAGTTTAATATTTGATTGTCTTAGTTTTACAGAGGATTTAATTACCATCTTGTCCACAGCAGACAGTGAGGCCCTTGCCTCCAGTAGAACCTTTGTCATATCTGTGTTTTCCCCTGTACTGACATGTGTAGAGGTGTCCTGCCCTAAAACAATAAATATAAAACAATATTTAAACACAAACAATATCTCATCGTCGAACTAAACAATCATGTTTCGTCACAAATCTTGTTAAAATTAACATTTTATGATTCAGTTCAATCACACGATTAGAACAAGATCTCATACGATGCTTCTAATATTTTATTTTCTTCATTTTAGATGGCGTTCCTCATGTGTCACTTGAAAAGTTTAATATTTGATTGTCTTAGTTTTACTGAGGGCTTAATTACCTCATTGTCCACAACAGACAGTGACGCCCCTGCCTCCAGTAGAACCTTTATCATATCTGTCTTTCCCTCCCATGCTAACAGGTGTAGAGGTGTGCAGCCCTAAAACAATTAATGTAACACAATATTTAAGCACAAACAATTTCTCGTCAAATCTTCACAAACAACACAACTTTATATTACAAAAGTATTTTTATAAACAATTCAGTTGTCATCATCACATAAAAAACCATTTTTCGTCACAAATATTTTTTTTTCAATTAACATTTTTTGATTCAATCCAATCACATGAATAAAACGTGATCCCACACGACATGTCCAATGTTATTTTCTCCATTTTCAAAGATATTCAACATCAGCTACCTTGATCCTGACATGAACAAAATAATTTTTCGTCACTAATCTTGTTAAAATTAACATTTTCTCATTCAGTTCAATGACACGATTAATACGTGATCCCACACGACATGTCCAATATTATTTTCTCCATTTTCAAAGATATTCAACATCAGCTATCTTGATACTGACATGAAAAAAATTATTTTTCAACACAAATCTTGTTCAAATTAACATTTTCTGATTCAGTTCAATGACACGAGCAAACCTAATCTTCACACGATGTTTCAGATATTTTTTTCTCCATTTTTGAAGATATTCAACATCAGTTTTCTTCATTTTAGATAACATTCCTCATGTGTCACTTCAAGAGTTTAATATTTGATTATCTTAGTTTTACTGAGGATTTAATTACCATCTTGTCCACAGCAGACAGTGAGGCCCCTGCCTCCAGTAGAACCTTGGTCACATCTGTGTTTCCCCCCTGTGCTGACACGTGTAAAGGTGTCCTGCCCTAAAACAATAAATATAAAACAATATTTAAACACAAACAATTTTTCATCGTCGAGCTAAAAAATCATGTTTCGTCACAAATCTTGTTCAAATTAACATTTTCTGATTCAGTTCAATCACACGATTAGAACAAGATCTCATACGATGCTTCTAATATTTTATTTCCTTCATTTTAGATGATATTCCCCATGTGTCACTTGAAGAGTTTAATATTTGACTGTCTTAGTTTTACTGAGGGTTTAATTACCTTATTGTCCGCAGCAGACAGTGAGGACCCTGCCTCCAGTAGAACCTTTATCACATCAGTGTTTTCCGTCTGTGCTGACATGTGTAGAGGTGTCCTGCCCTAAAACAATTAATATTAAACAATATTTAAAAACACACAATTTTTCATCGTCGAGCTAAACAATCATGTTTCGTCACAAATCTTGTTAAAATTAACATTTTCTAATTCAGTTCAATCACACGATTAGAACAAGATCTCATACGATGCTTCTAATATTTTATTTTATTCATATTAGATGACATTCCTCATGTGTCACTTGAAGAGTTTAATATTTGATTGTTTTAGTTTTATTGAGGATTTAATTACCATCTTGTCCACAGGAGACAGTGAGGCCCCTGCCTCCAGTAGAGCCTTTGTCACATCTGTCTTTCCTTCCCATGCTGACAGGTGTAGAGGTGTACAGCCCTAAAACAATCAATGTAAAACAATATTTCAACACAAACAATTTCTCGTCAGATCTTCACAAACAACACAACTTTATACTACAAAAGTATTTTATAAACAATTCAGTTGTCATCATCACATAAAAAACAATTTTTCCTCACAAATCTTTTTTAAAATTAACATTTTTTGATTCAATTCAATCACACGAGAAAAATGCGATCCCACACGACATGTCCAATGTTATTTTCTCCATTTTCAAAGATATTCAACATCAGCTACCTTGATCCTGACATGAAAACAATAATTTTTCGTCACTAATCTTGTTGAAATTAACATTTTCTGATTCAGTTCAATGACACGAGCAAAACAAATCTCCACACGTTGTTTCAGATATTTTATTTTCTCCATTTTTGAATATATTCAACATCAGTTTTCTTCATTTTAGATAACATTCCTCATGTGTCACTTCAAGATTTTAATATTTGATTGTCTTAGTTTTACTGAGGATTTAATTACCTCATTGTCCACAGCAGACAGTGTGGCCCCTGCCTCCAGTAGAACCGTTGTCACATCTGTATTTCCCGCCCATGCTGACAGGTGTAGAGGTGTACCGTTCTAAAATAATAAATATAAAACAATATTTAAACACAAACCATTTCTCATCAAATCTTCACAAACAACACAACTTTATACTCCAATAGTATTGTTTAAACATTTCAGTTGTCATCATCGCATAAAAAATCATTTATCGTCACAAATCTTGTTAAGATTAACATTTTCTCATTCAGTTCAATCACACGATTAAAACGTGATCTCACACGACATGTCCAATATTATTTTCTTTATTTTCAAAGATATTCAACATCAGTTATCTTGATCCTGACATGAAAGAAAATCATTTTTCGTCACAAATCTTGTTAAAATTAGCATTTTCAGATTCAGTTCAATCACGCGATTAGCAAAAGATCTCATATGATGCTTCTAATATTTTATTTTCTTCATTTTAGATAACATTCCTCATGTGTCACTTGAAAAGTTTAATATTTGATTGTCTTAGTTTCACTGAGTGTTTAATTACCTTATTGTCCACAGCAGACAGTGAGGCCCCTGCCTCCAGTAGAAGCTTTGTCACATCTGTCTTTCCCTCCCATGCTGACAGGTGTAGAGGAGTACGGCCCTAAAACAATCAATGTATAACAATATTTAAACACAAACAATTTATCGTCAAATATTCACAGACAACACAACTTTATACTACAGAAGTATTTTATAAACAATTGAGTTGTCATCATCACATAAAAAACAATTTTTCGTCACAAATCTTTTTTAAAATTAACATTTTTTGATTCAATTCAATCACACGAGAAAAACGCGATCCCACACGACATGTCCAATGTTATTTTCTCCATTTTCAAAGATATTCAACATCAGCTACCTTGATCCTGACATAAAAACAATAATTTTTCGTCACTAATCTTGGTAAAATTAACATTTTCTGATTCAGTTCAATCACACGATTAAAACGTGATCCCACACATGTCCAATGTTATTTTCTCCATTTTCAAAGATATTCAACATCAGCTACCTTGATCCTGACATGAAAACAATAATATTTCGTCACTAATCTTGTTAAAATTAACATTTTCTGATTCAGTTCAATGACACGAGCAAAACAAATCTCCACACGATGTTTCAGATATTTTATTTTCTCCATTTTTGAAGATATTCAACATAAGTTTTCTCCATTTTAGATGACATTCCTCATGTGTCACTTCAAGAGTTTAATATTTGATTGTCTTAGTTTTACTGAGGATTTAATTACCCCATTGTCCACAGCAGACAGTGAGGCCCCTGCCTCCAGTAGAACCGTTGTTACATCTGTATTTCCCGCCCATGCTGACAGGTGTAGAGGTGTACTGTTCTAAAATAATAAATATAAAACAATATTTAAACACAAACCATTTCTCATCAAATCTTCACAAACAACACAACTTTATACTACACTAGTATTGTTTAAACATTTCAGTTGTCATCATCGCATAAAAAATCAGTTATCGTCACAAATCTTATTAAGATTAACATTTTCTCATTCAGTTCAATCACACGATTAAAACGTGATCTCACACGACATGTCCAATATTATTTTCTTCATTTTCAAAGATATTCAACATAAGTTATCTTGATCCTGACATGAAAAAAAAACTTTTTTCGTCACAAATCTTGTTAAAATTAACATTTTCAGATTCAGTTCAATCACGCGATTAGCACAAGATCTCATATGATGCTTCTTATATTTTATTTTCTTCATTTTAGATGACATTCCTCATGTGTCACTTGAAAAGTTTAATATTTGATTGTCTTAGTTTTACTGAGTGTTTAATTACCTTTTCTTCCACAGCAGACAGTGAGGCCCCTGCCTCCAGTAGACGTTTTGTCACATCTTTCTTTCCCACCCATGCTGACATGTGTAGAGGTGTACAGCCCTAAAACAATCAGTGTAAAACAATATTTAAGCACAAACAATTTCTCGTCAAATCTTCACAAACAACACAACTTTATACTACAAAAGTATTGTATAAACAATTGAATTGTCATCATCACATAAAAAACAATTTTTGGTCACAAATCTTGTTAAAATTATTTTTTTTTGATTCAGTTCAATCACACGATTAAAACCTCAGTAAAATGGCGGACAGTTTGAAGTGGATGTTGGATTATTTTATCTGATAGACTCTGTAAAGGGTAAGAAAATATCAATATTTTTGCAGATTTGAACTAGAAAATATGTCTATCAATAAAATCTTACTGCACTTGATCTGACACAATCCGTATATGCCAAAATATCCATAGGAATGCACTAGGGTGTCAAATTTTAAATTTCCAGAATATCTTTCATAGGCCTTGAAATGAGATCAGTATGAAGATACAGAGATAATTTTCTTCGGAATCCTAATCTCAATGAGATTAGTGGCACCCATATCCCTGCATCACCTGTTTTAAGCCCCTAGTTACGGTCCTGTCTTTTGGTGTCTATACATTAAATACAAATTGCAATTTCCATATTGAGTGGCCGTATATGGTCATGATCATGTGGTAGTTGGATTTACAACCACCTGTGCAATCAGTGCCTATCACCACTAGCATTGTGAGTTTAAATCCAACTCATGTCGGGTTTACGTGATACCACATTAGGCGATAAAGCTTCTCAGTGACTTGTGACACAGGTCGTTGGTTTTCTCCAGGTACTCCTGTTTCCTCCATCAATAAAACGGTCACGATATAGCTAAACTAATGTTGAAAGTGGCACTAAGCACCTTAGCTGCGGAACCTTCGCCCTTATGGTCCTTGGCCAGTTTTCCGATATTTGCGGTTTCACAGGTATAAACATCCCAACCTATAACAATAACCTTATTTCCGCTCAAAAGTCTTATGACGCTATTACTAGCCTATATATCACTCGCTTCTCAAATCACATCTAGGCATGCTCATATTTATTACAAACTTGCAAATATTTTTAATGCAATCTATCTTGAAGTCTGAGAATGCCATGTGTATTATTAACCACGTGTAAACAATCCATTACCTTCAGTTCATTGCTTTACCGGAAGAAAACAATTTCTGGCAAATACTTGGGACATGCTAAAACAACATCCTCAAATCCCTGTAGAAACACTTTGTCATTATTTAGTTCTACAAACTTAGAAACCCCCATCAACGTCTGATTAGTTTAACCGTTTTAAAAGTATAAGATCAAATATGTTATTATTATTTGAAACCTCACAATATGATGTAATTTTTTTATATACAAATGCAAGGTTGCTGTCACAGTCAACTTTCATTTGACCCCCTTTAACTTGGAAACCATGAAAGTGAAGTTAAATCTGATTAAACCGTACAGCTAGGAGATCTGACAAGGAGCATGGAGAAAAAGTCCTTTAAAAATTAAACTTAAAATAAATATTTTGAATGTTGGCCCCATTTTTACACATTTATATATTTAAAACGGCAAAAATGGAAAACACATTTGCTGTAACAAGACGTTTTGAAAAGGAATTCATTGAAAAAACTGCAGACAACTTGGACTTCAAATAATAAAGTTATCATTTTGAGTGTTTAATTATCCCTTTGGCTCTATTTGGCCATTTTTATATCAGAAGCTATAAGTGTTAGTTCAAGTCTGTTCGATAAAACGCAACCAGAAAATTGCTTAATGAGCTTAAAGGAAACAAATAACATTATCAAGACATGACATTTTTGAGTATTGGATCAATTCTGATTATGTCTTAGAAAGAATAGGAGCCATATAAACTCTGTTGGATATTGCATAAAGGGAATGAAAAGAAAGAAAAAAAATCACCAGTATCAGTTAAATAATGAATGTTGCATACACAAAAACAAAACAAAAAGAAAAACAAAATGGACTGGGGAGTTGAATTTTAAATCTCCAGAATACCTTTGATAGGTCTTAAGATGAGATTAGGATGAAGATACAGACAGAATTTTCTTCGGAATCCTAATCGCAGTGAGATTAGCGGCACCCATATCCCAGCCTCATCTGTTTTAAACCCCTAGTTACGGCCCTGTCTTTTGGTGTCTATACATTAAATACAAATTGTAATTTCCATATTGAGTGACCGTATATGGTCATGATCATGTGCTAGTTGGATTTACAACCACCTATGCAATCAGTGCCTATCACCACTAGCATTCTGAGTTTAAATCCAACTCATGTCGGGTGTACGTGATACCACATTATATGATAAAGTTTGTCAGTGACTCGTGACACAGGTCGGTGGTTTTCTCCAGGTACTCCTGCTTCCTCCACCAATAAAACTGGCGGTCACGATATAGCTAAAATAATGTTGAAAGTGGCACTTAAAAC
>MJUT01016330.1:34667-107851 GCA_002080005.1 Gigantidas platifrons | reverse complement strand
ACACATGTCCAATATTAATTTCTCCATTTTCAAAGATATTCAACATCAGTTATCTTCATACTGACATGAAAAAAAAATTTTCGACACAAATCTTGTTAAAATTAACATTTTCTGATTCAGTTCAATGACACGAGCAAAATAAATCTCCCCACGATGTTTCAGATATTTTATTTTCTCCATTTTTGAAGATATTCAACATCAGTTTTCTTCATTTTAGATGACATTCCTCATTTGTCACTTGAAGAGTTTAATATTTGATTGTCTTAGTTTTACTGAGGGTTTAATTACCTCATAGTCCACAGCAGACAGTGAGGCCTCTGCCTCCAGTAGAACCTTTGTCACATCTGTCTTTCCCTCCCATGCTGACAGGTGTAGAGGTGTACAGCCCTAAAACGGTCAATGTAAAACAATATTTAAGCACAAACAATTTCTCGTCAAATCTTCACAAACAACACAACTTTATACTACAAAAGTATTTTATAAACAATTCAGTTGTCATCATCACATAAACAAACATTTTTCGTCACAAATCTTTTTTTAAAATTAAAATTTTTTGATTCAATCCAATCACATGAATAAAACGTGATCCCACACGACATGTCCAATGTTATTTTCTCCATTTTCAAAGATATTCAACATCAGCTACCTTGATCCTGACATGAAAAAAAATATTTTTCGTCACTAATCTTGTTAAAATAAACATTTTCTCATTCAGTTCAATCACACGATTAAAACGTGAACCCACACGACATGTCAATATTATTTTCTCCATTTTCAAAGATATTCAACATCAGCCATCTTGATACTGACATGAAAAAAAATATTTTTCGACACAAATCTTGTTCAAATTAACATTTTTCGATTCAGTTCAATGACACGAGCAAAACAAATCTCCACACGATGTTTCAGATTTTTTTTTTCTCTCCATTTTTCAAGATATTCAACATAATTTTTCTTCATCTTAGATAACATTCCTCATGTGTCACTTCAAGTGTTTAATATTTGATTATCTTAGTTTTACTGAGGGTTTAATTACCACATTGTCCACAACAGACAGTGATGCCCCTGCCTCCAGTAGAACCTTTGTCACATCTGTGTTTTCCCCCTGTGCTGACACGTGTAGAGGTGTCCTGCCCTAAAACAATAAATATAAAACAATATTTAAACACAAACAATTTTTCATTGTCGAGCTAAACAATCATGTTTCGTCACAAATCTTGTTAAAATTAACATTTTCTGATTCAGTTCAATCACACGATTAGAACAAGATCTCATACGATGCTTCTAATATTTTATTTTCTTCATATTAGATAACATTCCTCATGTGTCTCTTGAAGAGTTTAAAATTTGATTGTCTTAGTTTTACTGAGGGTTTAATTACCACATTGTCCACAACAGACAGTGAGGCCCCTGCCTCCAGTAAAACCTTTGTCACATTTGTCATTCCCTTCCATGCTGACAGGTGTAGAGGTGTCGTGCCCTAAAACAATAAATATAAAACAATATTTAAAGACAAACAATTTCTCGTCAAATCTTCACAAACAACACAACTTTATACTACAAAAGTATTTTATAAACAATGCAGTTGTCATCATCACATAAAAAAATCATTTTTGGTCACAAATCTTTTTTAAAATTAACATTTTTTGATTCAATTCAATCACACGAGAAAAACACGATCCCACTCGACATGTCCAATGTTATTTTCTCCATTTTCAAACATATTCAACATCAGTTTTCTTCATTTTAGATGACATTCCTCATTTGTCACTTGAAGAGTTTAATATTTGATTGTCTTAGTTTTACTGAGGGTTTAATTACCTCATTGTCCACAGCAGACAGTGAGGCCCCTGCCTCCAGTAGAACCTTTATCACATCAGTGTTTTCCCTCTGTGCTGACAGGTGTAGAGGTGTCCTGCCCTAAAACAATAAATATAAAACAATATTTAAACACAAACAATTTTTCATCGTGGAGCTAAACAATCATTTTTCGTCACAAACCTTGTTAAAATTAACATTTTCAGATTCAGTTCAATCACGCGATTAGCACAAGATCTCATATGATGCTTCTAATATTTTATTTTCTTCATTTTATATGACATTCCTCGTGTGTCACTTGAAGAGTTTAATATTTGATTGTCTTAGTTTTACTGAGGGTTTAATTACCTCATTGTCCACAACAGACAGTGAGGCCCTTGCCTCCAGTAGAACCTTTGTCACATCTGTCTTTCCCTCCCATGCTGACAGGTGAAGAGGTGTACAGCCCTAAAACAATCAATGTAAAACAATATTTAAACACAAACAATTTCTCGTCAAATCTTCACAAACAACACAACTTTATACTACAAAAGTATTTTATAAACAATTCAGTTGTCATCATCACATATAAAACCATTTTTCGTCACAAATCTTTTTTCAAAATTAACATTTTTTTATTCAATCCAATCACATGAATAAAACGTGATCCTACACGACATGTCCAATGTTATTTTCTCCATTTTCAAAGATATTCAACATCAGCTACCTTGATCCTGACATGAAAAAAAATATTTTTCGACACAAATCTTGTTCAAATTAACATTTTCTGATTCAGTTCAATGACACGAGCAAAACAAATCTCCACACGATGTTTCAGATACTTTTTTTTCTCCATTTTTGAAGATATTCAACATCACTTTTCTTCATTTTAGATAACATTCCTCATGTGTCACTTCAAGTGTTTAATATTTGACTATCTTAGTTTTACTGAGGATTTAATTACCATCTTCTCCACAGCAGACAGTGAGGCCCCTGCCTCCAGTAGAGCCTTTGTCACATCTGTGTTTTCTCCCTGTGCTGACACGTCTAGAGGTGTCCTGCCCTAAAACAATAAATATAAAACAATATTTAAACACAAACAATTTTTCATCGTCGAGCTAAACAATCATGTTTCGTCACAAATCTTGTTAAAATTAACATTTTCTGATTCAGTTCAATCACACGATTAGAACAAGATCTCATACGATGCTTCTAATATTTTATTTTCTTCATATTAGATGACATTCCCCATTTGTCACTTGAAGAGTTTAATGTTTGATTCTCTTAGTTTTATTGAGGGTTTAATTACCACATTGTCCACAACAGACAGTGAGGCCCCTGCCTCCAATAGAACCTTTGTCACATCTGGCAGTCCCTTCCATGCTGACAGGTGTAGAGGTGTCGTGCCCTAAAACAATAAATATAAAACAATATTTAAAAACAAACAATTTCTCGTCAAATCTTCACAAACAACACAACTTTATACTACAAAAGTATTTTATAAACAATTCAGTTGTCATCATCACATAAAAAAACATTTTTCGTCACAAATCTTTTTTTAAATTAACATTTTTTTATTCAATCCAATCACATGAATAAAACGTGATCCCACATGACATGTCCAATGTTATTTTCTCCATTTTCAAAGATATTCAACATCAGCTACCTTGATCCTGACATGAAAAAAATAATTTTTCGTTACTAATCTTGTTAAAATTAACATTTTCTGATTCAGTTCAAGCACACGATTAAAACGTGATCCCACACATGTCCAATATTATTTTCTCCATTTTCAAAGATATTCAACATCAGTTATCTTGATACTGACATGAAAAAAAAATATTTTTCAACACAAATCTTGTTAAAATTAACATTTTCTGATTCAGTTCAATGACACGAGCAAAACAAATCTCCACACGATGTTTCAGATATTTTATTTTCTCCATTTTTGAAGATATTCAACATCAGTTTTCTTCATTTTAGATGACATTCATCATTTGTCGCTTGAAGAGTTTAATATTTGATTGTCTTAGTTTTACCGAGGGTTTAATTACCTCATTGTCCACAGCAGACAGTGAGGCCCCTGCCTCCAGTAGAGCCTTTATCACATCAGTGTTTTCCTTCTGTGCTGACAGGTGTAGAGGTGTCCTGCCCTAAAACAATAAATATAAAATAATATTTAAACACAAACAATTTTTCATCGTGGAGCTAAACAATAATTTTTCGTCACAAATCTTGTTAAAATTAACATTTTCAGATTCAGTTCAATCACGCGATTAGCACAAGATCTCATATGATGCTTCTAATATTGTATTTTCTTCATTTTATATGACATTCCTCATGTGTCACTTGAAGAGTTTAATATTTGATTGTCTTAGTTTTACTAAGGGCTTAATTACCTCATTGTCCACAACAGACAGTGAGGCCCCTCCCTCCAGTAGAACCTTTGTCACATCTGTCTTTCCCTCCCATGCTGACAGGTGTAGAGGTGTACAGCCCTAAAACAATCAATGTAAAAGAATATTTAAACACAAACAATTTCTCGTCAAATCTTCACAAACAACACAACTTTATATTACAAAAGTATTTTATAAACAATTCAGTTGTCATCATCACATAAAAAACAATTTTTCGTCACAAATCTTTTTTTAAATTAACATTTTTTTTATTCAATCCAATCACATGAATAAAACGTGATCCCACACGACATGTCCAATGTTATTTTCTCCATTTTCAAAGATATTCAACATCAGCTACCTTGATCCTGATATGAAAAAAAGAATTTTTCGTTACTAATCTTGTTAAAATTAACATTTTCTGATTCAGTTCAATCACACGATTAAAACGTGATCCCACACATGTCCAATATTATTTTCTCCATTTTCAAAGATATTCAACATCAGTTATCTTGATACTGACATGAAAAAAAAACATTTTTCGACACAAATCTTGTTAAAATTAACATTTTCTCATTCAGTTCAATCACACGATTAAAACGTGATCCCACACGACATGTCCAATATTATTTTCTCCATTTTCAAAGATATTCAACATCAGTTTTCTTCATTTTAGATAACATTCCTCATGTGTCACTTCAAGAGTTTAATATTTTATTATCTTAGTTTTACTGAGGATTTAATTACCTTCTTCTCCACAGCAGACAGTGAGGCCCCTGCCTCCAGTAGAACCTTTGTCACATCTGTGTTTTCCCCCTGTGCTGACACGTGTAGAGGTGACCTGCCCTAAAACAATAAATATAAAACAATATTTAAACACAAACAATTTTTCATCGTCGAGCTAAACAATCATGTTTTGTCACAAATCTTGTTAAAATTAATTTTTTTTGATACAGTTCAATCACACGATTAGAACAAGATCTCATACGATGCTTCTAATATTTTATTTTCTTCATTTTAGATGACATGCCTCATTTGTCACTTGAAGAGTTTAGTATTTGATTGTCTTAGTTTTACTGAGGGTTTAATTACCTCATTGTCCACAACAGACAGTGAGGCCCCTGCCTCCAGTAGAACCTTTATCACATCTGTCTTTCCCTCCCATGCTGACAGGTGTAGAGGTGTACAGCCCTAAAATAATCAATGTAAAACAATATTTAAACACAAACAATTTTTCATCGTCGAGCTAAACAATCATGTTTCGTCACAAATCTTGTTAAAATTAACATTTTCTGATTCAGTTCAATCACACAATTAGAACAAGATCTCATACGATGCTTCTAATATTTTATTTTCTTCAAATTAGATGACATTCCTCATGTGTCACTTGAAGAGTTTAATATTTGATTGTCTTAGTTTTACTGAGGGTTTAATTACCACATTGTCCACAACAGACAGTGAGGCCCCTGCCTCCAGTAAAACCTTTGTCACATTTGTCATTCCCTTCCATGCTGACAGGTGTAGAGGTGTCGTGCCCTAAAACAATAAATATAAAACAATATTTAAAGACAAACAATTTCTCGTCAAATCTTCACAAACAACACAACTTTATACTACAAAAGTATGCTATAAACAATTCAGTTGTCATTATCACATAAAAAAAAACATTTTTCGTCACAAATCTTTTTTAAAATTAACATTTTTTGATTCAATTCAATCACACGAGAAAAACGCGATCCCACTCGACATGTCCAATGTTATTTTCTCCATTTTCAAAGATATTCAACATCAGCTACCTTGATCCTGACATGAACAAAATAATTTTTCATTACTAATCTTGTTAAAATTAACATTTTCTGATTCAGTTCAATCACACGATTAAAACGTGATCCCACACATGTCCAATATTATTTTCTCCATTTTCAAAGATATTCAACATCAGTTATCTTGATACTGACATGAAAAAAAAAAACATTTTTCGACACAAATCTTGTTAAAATTAACATTTTCTGATTCAGTTCAATGACACGAGCAAAACAAATCTCCACACGATGTTTCAGATATTTTATTTTCTCCATTTTTGAAGATATTCAACATCAGTTTTCTTCATTTTAGATGACATTCCTCATGTGTCACTTGAAGAGTTTAATATTTGATTGTCTTAGTTTTACCGAGGGTTTAATTACCTCATTGTCCACAGCAGACAGTGAGGCCCCTGCCTCCAGTAGAACCTTTGTCACATCTGTGTTTTCCCCCTGTGCTGACAGGTGTAGAGGTGTCCTGCCCTAAAACAATAAATATAAAACAATATTTAAACACAAACAATTTTTCATCGTGGAACTAAACAATCATTTTTCGTCATAAATCTTGTTAAAATTAACATTTTCAGATTCAGTTCAATCACCCGATAAGCACAAGATCTCATATGATGCTTCTAATATTTTATTTTCTTCATTTTAGATGACATTCCTCATGTGTCACTTGAAGAGTTTAATATTTGATTGTCTTAGTTTTACTGAGTGTTTAATTACCTTATTTTCCACAGCAGACAGTGAGGCCCCTGCTTCCAGTAGAAACTGTGTCATATCTTTGTTTTCCAGCAATGCTGACAGGTGTAGAGGTGTCATGCCCTAAAACAATCAATATAAAACAATATTTCAACACAAAAAATTTCTCATCAAATCTTCACAAACAACACAACTTTATAAAACAAAAGTATTTTATAAACAATTCAGTTGTCATTATCACATAAAAAAAAACATTTTTCGTCACAAATCTTTTTTAAAATTAACATTTTTTGATTCAATTCAATCACACGAGAAAAACGCGATCCCACTCGACCTGTCCAATGTTATTTTCTCCATTTTCAAAGATATTCAACATCAGCTACCTTGATCCTGACATGAACAAAATAATTTTTCATTACTAATCTTGTTAAAATTAACATTTTCTGATTCAGTTCAATCACACGATTAAAACGTGATGCCACACATGTCCAATATTATTTTCTCCATTTTCAAAGATATTCAACATCAGTTATCTTGATACTGATATGAAAAAAAAAAACATTTTTCGACACAAATCTTGTTAAAATTAACATTTTCTGATTCAGTTCAATGACACGAGCAAAACAAATCTCCACACGATGTTTCAGATATTTTATTTTCTCCATTTTTGAAGATATTCAACATCAGTTTTCTTCATTTTAGATGACATTCCTCATGTGTCACTTGAAGAGTTTAATATTTGATTGTCTTAGTTTTACCGAGGGTTTAATTACCTCATTGTCCACAGCAGACAGTGAGGCCCCTGCCTCCAGTAGAACCTTTGTCACATCTGTGTTTTCCCCCTGTGCTGACAGGTGTAGAGGTGTCCTTCCCTAAAACAATAAATATAAAACAATATTTAAACACAAACAATTTTTCATCGTGGAACTAAACAATCATTTTTCGTCATAAATCTTGTTAAAATTAACATTTTCAGATTCAGTTCAATCACCCGATAAGCACAAGATCTCATATGATGCTTCTAATATTTTATTTTCTTCATTTTAGATGACATTCCTCATGTGTCACTTGAAGAGTTTAATATTTGATTGTCTTAGTTTTACTGAGTGTTTAATTACCTTATTTTCCACAGCAGACAGTGAGGCCCCTGCTTCCAGTAGAAACTGTGTCATATCTTTGTTTTCCACCAATGCTGACAGGTGTAGAGGTGTCATGCCCTAAAACAATCAATATAAAACAATATTTCAACACAAAAAATTTCTCATCAAATCTTCACAAACAACACAACTTTATACTGCAATAGCATTGTATAAACATTTCAGTTATCATCATCGCATACAAAATCATTTATCGTCACAAATCTTGTTAAGATTAACATTTTCTCATTCAGTTCAATGACACGATTAAAACGTGATCTCACACGACATGTCCAATATTATTTTCTTCATTTTCAAAGATATTCAACATCAGTTATCTTGATCCTGACATGAAAAACAAATCATTTTTCGTCACAAATCTTGTTAAAATTAATATTTTCTGATTCAGTTCAATCACACGATTAGAACAAGATCTCATATGATGCTTCTAATATTTTATTTTCTTCATTTTAGATGACATTGCTCATGTGTCACTTGAAGAGTTTAATATTGAATTGTCTTAGTTTTACTGAGGGTTTAATTACCTCATTGTCAACAGCAGACAGGGAGGCCCCTGCCTCCAGTAGAACCTTTGTCACATCTGTCTTTCCCTCCCATGCTGACAGGTTTAGAGGTGTACAGCCCTAAAACAATCAATGTAAAACAATATTTAAACACAAACAATTTCTCGTCAAATCTTCACAAACAACACAACTTTATACTACAAAAGTATTTTATAAACAATTCAGTTGTCATCATCACATAAACAAACATTTTTCGTCACAAATCTTTTTTTTAAATTAACATTTTTTGATTCAATCCAATCACATGAATAAAACGTGATCCCACACGACATGTCCAATGATATTTTCTCCATTTTCAAAGATATTCAACATCAGCTACCTTGATCCTGACATGAAAAAAAATATTTTTCGTCACTAATCTTGTTATAATAAACATTTTCAGATTAAGTTCAATCACCCGATTAGCACAAGATCTCATATGATGCTTCTAATATTTTATTTTCTTCATATTAGATGACATTCCTCATGTGTCACTTGAAGAGTTTAATATTTGATTGTCTTAGTTTTGCTAAGGGTTTAATTACCATATTGTCCACAACAGACAGTGAGGCCCCTGCCTCCAGTAGAACCTTTGTCACATCTGTCTTTCCCTCCCATGCTGACAGGTGTAGAGGTGTGTAGCCCTAAAACAATAAATATAAAACAATATTTAAACACAAACAATTTCTCATCAAATCTTCACAAACAACACAACTTTATACTACGATAGCATTGTATAAACATTTCAGTTGTCATCATCGCATAAACAATAATTTATCGTCACAAATCTTGTTAAGATTAACATTTTCTCATTCAGTTCAACCACACGATTAAAACGTGATCTCACACGACATGTCCAATATTATTTTCTTCATTTTCATAGATATTCAACATCAGTTATCTTCATCCTGACATGAATTCCTCATAACAAAATATGTGTGATATGTACATGACAGGTATCATTTATAAAGTAAAACTCATTCTCTCTCTGCCATTACAAAGCCAGTTTTATTGACACTGACATAAAACAAATTGTAACACAATCATTTTTCGTCACAAATCTTGTTAAAATTAACATTTTCAGATTCAGTTCAATCACGCGATTAGCACAAGATCTCATATGATGCTTTTAATATTTTATTTTCTTCATATTAGATGACATTCCTCATGTGTCACTTGAAGAGTTTAATATTTGATTGTCTTAGTTTTACTGAGGGTTTAATTACCACACTGTCCACAACAGACAGTGAGGCCCCTGCCTCCAGTAGAACCTTTGTCACATCTGTCTTTCCCTCCCATGCTGACAGGTGTAGAGGTGTAGAGCCCTAAAATAATCAATGTAAAACAATATTTAAACACAAACAATTTCTCGTCAAATCTTCACAAACAACACAACTTTATACTGCAAAAGTATTTTATAAACAATTCAGTTGTCATCATCACATAAAAAAATCATTTTTGGTCACAAATCTTGTTAAAATTATAATTTTCTGATTCAGTTCAATTACACGATTAAAACCTGACCCCAAACGACATAGACCTTTAATCTAGAAACAGGCTGTAAAAATATGAGGCGATTTTGATCACGTAATGTAGCTCATGAGTTCAGTAAAATGGCGGACAGTTTGAAGTGGATGTTGGATTATTTTATCTGATACACTCTGTAAAGGGTAAGAAAATATCAATATTTTTGCAGATTTGAACTAGAAAATATGTCTATCAATAAAATCTTAGTGCACTTGATCTGACACAATCGTTCATGCCAAAATATCCATAGGAATGCACTAGGGTGTCAAATTTTAAATTTCCAGAATATCTTTCATAGGCCTTGAATTGAGATCAGTATGAAGATACAGAGATAATTTTCTTCGGAATCCTAATCTCAATGAGATTAGTGGCACCCATATCCCTGCATCACCTGTTTTAAGCCCCTAGTTACGGCCCTGTCTTTTTGGTGTCTATACATTAAATACAAATTGTAATTTCCATATTGAGTGGCCGTATATGATCATGATCATGTGGAAGTTGGATTTACAACCACCTGTGCAATCAGTGCCTATCACCACTAGCATTGTGAGTTTAAATCCAACTCATGTCGGGTGTACGTGATACCACATTAGGTGATAAAGCTTGTCAGTGACTCGTGACACAGGTCGGTGGTTTTCTCCAGGTACTCCTGTTTCCTCCATCAATAAAACTGGCGGTCACGATATAGCTAAAATAATGTTGAAAGTGGTACTAAACACCCTAGCTGCGGAACCGTCGCCCTTATGGTCCTTGGCCAGTTTTCCGATATTTGCGGTTTCACAGGTATAAACATCCCAACCTATAACAATAACCTTATTTCCGCTCAAAAGTCTTATGACGCTATGACTGGCCTATATATCACTCGCTTCTCAAATCACACCGAGGCATGCTCATAATTATTACAAACTTGCAAATAGTTTTAATGCAGTCTATCTTGAAGTCTGAAAAACCACGTGTAAACAATTCATTATCTTCAGTTCATTGCTTCACCGGAAGAAAACATTTTCTGGCAAATACTTGGGACATGCTAAAACAACATCCTCAAATCCCTGTAGTAACACTTTGTCATTATTTAGTTCTACAAACTTAGAAACCCCCATCAACGTCTGATTAGTTTAACGTTTTAAAAGTATAAGATCAAATATGTTATTATTATTTGAAACCTCACAATATGATGTAATTTTTTTATATACAAATGCAAAGTTGCTGTCAAAGTCAACTTTCATTTGACCCCCTTTAACTTGGAAACCATGAAAGTGAAATTAAATCTGATTAAAACGTACAGGTAAGAGATCTGACAAGGAGCATGGAGAAAAAGTCCTTTAAAAATTAAACTTAAAATAAATATTTTGAATGTTGGCCACATTTTTACACATTTATATATTTAAAACGGCAAAAATGGAAAACACATTTGCTGTAACAAGACGTTTTGAAAAGAAATTCATTGAAAAAACTGCAGACAACTTGGACTTCAAATAATAAAGTTATCATTTTGAGTGTTTAATTATCCCTTTGGCTCTATTTGGCCATTTTTATATCGGAAGCTATAAGTGTTAGTTCAAGTCTGTTCGATAAAACGCAACCAGAAAATTGCTTAATGAGCTTAAAGGAAACAAATAACATTATCAAGACATGCAAATTTTGAGCATTGGATCAATTCTGATTATGTCTTAGAAAGAATAGGAGCCATATCAACTCTGTTGGATATTGCATAAAGGGAATGAACAGAAAGGAAAAAATCACCAGTATCAGTTAAATAATGAATGTTGCATACACAAAAACAAAACAAAAAGAAAAACAAAATGGACTGCGGGGGTTGAATTTTAAATCTCCAGAATACCTTTGATAGGTCTTAAGATGAGATTAGGATGAAGATACAGACATAATGTTCTTCGGAATACTAATCGCAATGAGATTAGCGGCACCTATATCCCAGCCTCATCTGTTTTAAACCCCTAGTTACGGCCCTGTCTTTTGGTGTCTATACATTAAATACAAATTGTAATTTCCATATTGAGTGACCGTATATGGTCATGATCATGTGGTAGTTGGATTTACAACCACCTATGCAATCAGTGCCTATCACCACTAGCATTGTGAGTCTAAATCCAACTCATGTCGGGTGTACGTGATACCACATTATATGATAAAGTTTGTCAGTGACTCGTGACACAGGTCGGTGGTTTTCTCCAGGTACTCCTGCTTCCTCCACCAATAAAACTGGCGGTCACGATATAGCTAAAATAATGTTGAAAGTGGCACTTAAAACTCTAGCTGCGAAACTGTAGCCCTTATGGTCCTTGGCCAGTTTTCTGATATTTGCGGTCCGCAAATTTTAGAAAACTGGCCAACGACCATAATGGCTACGGTTCCACAGCTATGAACACCCCAAGCTATAACCATAACCTTATTTCCGCTCGAAAGTCTTATTACGCTATAGTCCAGTCAATCTATGAGAAAAATAGCTGAATCGGGAACAAATTGCAAAATAATTTATAAGTGGTGTTTTAGCAACTCTACTGCATCCCGTTTAGCAGAAAAAAAGTCGCCATGATATTGAGGATTGAGTATATTGTTTAGCCTTTATAATTTGGTACATTTTTACCTTTAAAGGGGAGACAATTTCTTCAGTTCTGTAGTAAAAATTTGCATATTAAAATATTGACGTCTATTTATAAGCATATCTCCAGAAACAAATATAGTTTTGTTTTAAATATCATACTTGAATGAAATTACAATATGATGATACACATGGCAACGTGCAGTTACCATGGCAACAAGGGCAACTCTTAAGCAATGACAGGGCCCAGGTGGCTCAATGACTTAGGTAGTTGCATTAATTAACAACTCATGCAAGCCTATCATCAATACGGCGTTGTTTCGCGCCCGCCTTTGTAAATTACAAAAAAGGGTGCACTCGACTCGCAGCCGCAAGTGATAAAGTTTACCAGTCACTTGCCCATGGTCGGTGGTTCTCTACGGGTACTCCGGCTTATTCCACCACTAAAACTGGTTGCCATGATATAGCTGAAATATTGCTAAAAGTGGCGTTAAAACACCAACAATCTAAATTATATGCAATGGTAATGCGCTTTCACCCTTAGAAGTTCATATTTTATCATTTTCACGTATTCAGCTTGGCCATTTGATTTTAAAAGTAGAGAAAATTATGTATGGGGGTGTTCTATAATGATACCTAATTTTGTTTCTTCGATACTACAACACTTGTGGACTCAAACATGCACAATTAAGATAAAAAGTTGTATTTAACTTGTTACAACTCTTCTGAAATCCCGTGAAATCAATAAGCAATGCAGGGACATTTGAACCAGGACGGGGTGGGGCAGGGGTGTTCAAGGGTGGCACCTTGAATTATTCGACATAGTTAATAATAAGTGTCATTTTAGCATGTAATTGATAAATACAGTCAACTAAGATGCGGGTGTGTAGTTTCGATTCCAAAAGACTCTTTTGTGTTTGTCAGTTTTTGAAAATTCCTCCTATCTCAGGCATGGCTTGAAGATTCCCCCACACACTTTTAAGCTTGTCCCCCACTCTCTGGTCCACTTGTGAGGCTTGCTCCTATACTTTTGTGTCCATTTTTTAAGCCCCTTCTCCCAATTTTCGGTCTACTCCTAAGCCTCAGTAGTGAACAATGTATTCAATTAAAATATCTCATAAAAAAACTACTGCTGATGTTGATATTATAACCTCTCATTTGAAACGTAAAATAAAATTACTGCATCAGTAGTCGTGGTAGATTTTTTGTTGGGACTACATAACTCAGGCCTTGTATGGCGAAACAAAGCGTGATGGTCTAGTCAAATTATGACAAACATTATTAACCTGGGGGCGGTTTAACAAAGATATGATAAAAAATTGATTGATTGATTATTGCTCAACATCCATCTAACAGTATGTCAGCTATATTTAGTACGAGAACAAGTTCAATAGTTAAATAGGGGTCGTCATGGTGATGATCGTATGGTAGATGGATTTACAACTACCTTGGTAATCAGTGCATATAACCACTAAAATTGTGAGTTCGAATTCCGCTCATGCCGAGGTGTATTCGATACTACATTATGTGATAAAGTTTGTCAACGACTTGCGATGGGTCAGTGATTATTTCCGGGTACTCCGGTTTCATTCACCACTAAAACTCACCGCCACTAAAATATTATTGAAAGTGACCCTATAATCCCCTCAATAATATATGAAAACATTAAAGAAATAATGGAAGGGATATGTCAACAGGGTCAATGACTTTTTGATGCCACTGAAAAAGGTATATAGAGTTTGGCAGGGTCGATTTTTCAAAATCTACAAAAGATGTCTTTAATTAGTGTGCAGGGGCCGTGGCACTCTCCACCTTTATTATCCACTATGGTCTACGACCAGAAACAAATGTATGTTTATATTGTTAGTTAGGTTAATTATATTACAGTCAAACCAGTCTACAGCGACCATTGAAGGGAGTTCTGAAAAAGGTCGTATAAGACAGGGAGTCGTTGAATGGAGGTTATGATATTTGCTCCCAAAATCTCAAGAGGAAAATCCTAGTTCAGGTATATAATCCGCACCAACTTTTAACCCGTTCGTGTGGAGGACAAATGCATCGAATAGAGCTTAAATTCTGGCAAGAAAAAGGTTTAACTAGAGGCTCAGCACTGAGCTGAGCCTGTGTCGCTCACCTTGCATTCTGCTCTGAAGAAACTTAATACAGAACATTCCATAGCCAATAGGTGCTTTCCACAGGCCTCTACATTAACATATTGTTTTAACTTGTCCCTTCCGACATTACTAACTAAAACGAGTTGCAAGTCAAAATCATTAGGTCTTTTTTATACTTGGCTATGAAAAAAACTTCCGGTAGGGGATGGGGTTGACCTCAGGCCTTAACTCTTGGGGCATTTAATTTCTCTATTCACCCTGATCATAAATATATATGATTTGGGGAGGGGATCTCAACCATTAAAAAGTTCACCTCAGGTAGGGGATGGGGTATGACCCTCGGGGCCTGAGCTATAAGGCATGTAATTTGCCTAGTCACCCTGATCATAAATATATATGGTTTAGGGGTGGGGATCTCAACCAATAAAAAGTTCACTTTAGGTAGGGGTGGGATATGACCCCCGGGCCATGAGCTATAAGGCATTAAATTTGCCTAGTCACCCTGATCATAAATATATATGGTTTAGGGGTGGGGATCTCAACCATTAAAAAGTGCACTTAAGGTAGGTGTTGGGGATGACCCCCCCCCCCGGGCCTGAGCTATAAGGCATTTAATTTGCCTTGTCACCCTGATCATAAATATATATGGTTTAGGGGTGGGGATATCAACCATTAAGTAGAGGCTCCCAGGAGCCTGTATTGCTCACCTGGGTATAACAACATCAGTCAATAAAACTTGACAACTCCGGTAAAAAAAAAAACACATGTAGCCCTCGTCATTACAGACACCCTCTCCAAAACAATTTGGGCAGGGGTTCCCCCTTTAATGTAAGTTATCAATATTGCTGTTAAAAAAAACCATAAATGTCAGTGATTCGCAAACTTTAGCTTTTGCTACTTCACATTTTGTAATAGATTTGCTTCCCTTTGATTATTTAAGTAATCAAAGCAGTGAAAGTAAAAAAAAAATGCATTTGAAGAGGAATAACTCTTCACACAGTTGTCGGACATTTTCAACTGTGGACTTTTTGTTTTTTGTAGATCTTGAGATGCTGAACATTTTTGCAATTTAAACTTAACATCTATCTCTAATAGTTTTTGAAATAAAAGACGAAAAGTATTAAAATTTTGAAAATTTGATGAAAAAATGGCAATAACTCCAAAATGGGTAATGAGATTTAACTAAAAAATGCAGTGTAGATAGATTTCGACATGCTGCACATTTTCGCAATTTATAAACTTAACATCTATCTCTTATAGTTTTTGAAATAAAAAACCGAAAAGTTTTAAAATTGGGAAAATTTGACGATAAAAGGGCAATTATTCCAAAATGGGTAATGGAATTTACCTCAAATTTGCAGTGTAGGTAGATCTTGACATGCTGAGCATCTTTATTGTTAAAACTTAACATTTATCTCTTTAATGTTTTAAAAAAAGAACGAAAAGTTTTAAAATTTTGAAAATTTGATGAATAAAGGGAAATAACTCCAAAATGGGTAATGTGATTTACTTCAAAATGGCAGGGTATGTAGATCTTGACATGCTGCATATTTTTGAAATTAAACTTAACATCTATCTCTTATAGTTTTTGAAATAAAGAACGAAAAGTATTACAATTTTCAAAATTTGATGAGAAAGGGGAATAACTCTAAGATGGGTTATTAGATTTTCTTCACAATTACAGGGTAGGTAGATATTGGCATGCGGAACATTTATGCTGTTTCAACTTATCATCTATCTCTTATAGTTTTTGAAATAAAAAATGAAAGTATTACAATTTTGAAAATTTGATGAAAAAAGGCAATAACTCCAAGATGGGTAATACTATTTTCTTCACAATTGCAGGGTAGGTAGACCATGACATGCTGCATATTTTTGCCGTCGGACCCGTGAAAAGATGAAAATCAACAAAATGAAGCAAAAGAACTACAGTCCAACCTGTCTTAAAGGGCACCTATATATAGCAAATCACTGTATATAAAATTACCTGCTACACAGAACAGTCATTCTCAATTAAGTTAACAACTTATCCCGAAATTACCGAACTTCCGTCGGACCCGTGAAAAGATAAAAATCAATCAAATGAAGCAAAAGAACTATTATGATAGACATGCAAAGGACAAACCACAATTTAGGAAAGGACAAACTGTTCGTTTTCAGGACAATAATTGTTGGAAACCCGCCGTAATAACTGATCAACATGACCAGCCGAGATCTTACACCATTCAAACTCCATATGGGAATACGTAAGTAGGAATGCGAAACATCTTATAAGAATAAATGAAAACTCTGAAAATGTTTCATTAGACGAGGAAATGACATTTGAACATTCAAACGGCGATACGAATGTAAATCGGGAAAACCAATCGAACAATTCAAAAAAATTATACACAACTAGAAGTGGCAGAACTGTTAGACCACCGATCAGATACAAAGACTATGTTAGATAGATCAGTTGTGATCTGAGTAGTGCCGAAGGGTCATAATAACACCCTTGCTCAGATATCAGGGTAGGAAGTCAGAGCAGTCTACTCTGACTTTACAATAATGTTGGAATCTGCTTAGAAATAATCAGACACTATATTTTTTTTTATTTTCTATGTGATGAAATTTCATCTTAATAGTAATGTCTGTTTGAACAAGACACATAATATTATTTTCAAAATACGTCTGATTATTTTTTTATCAGATAATAACATTACTGTTAAACGCAAACATACATAAGCCATAAAACGGTTGCTTTGTATATTATGTAAATAACACGTTTTTATTGAAAGTTGTTTTACCTCACGGATTTTATATCTCAACGAATGAACATTTAATTACTTTAACATTTTATATCACCTCAACGAATGAACATTTAATTACTTTAACATTGTATATCACCACAACGAATGAACATTTAATTAATTTAACATTTTCTTCAGAGGGGGGTTGTAATGATATCAATCATTTGTATTTGTTTACTTCAGCACTTTCACTGATTATCTTTACACATGCATCTAAGAACCGCCTACTGGACTGAGTGACAGATTAAGTGATTAAATATATAATTGTATCTTGGGGAATTCGGACAGTGGTAGTTGTAGTGGTTGTTGTAATCATGTCTTAGAGTAGTTAAACAATTAGTATTAGAATTACATGGATTTTAGTAATCAGTCATTTAAGTAATTGATTAACATTACAGGGATGACTTCAATTATAAAATCATAAATTTTCCACATATGTGCAGCAATATACCAGCTTCTCCTGCATATGGTGTTTACATCTCGCAATTGATTCGCTATGCAAGGGCCAGTAGTAAGTATTCTGATTTATACTGCAATTGGTAACTTTACAGCATTGATAAAGGGGGTCGTATAAACTTTTGCTTTATACTGGATAATGTCCTGTTAAAACATTTAGGTCACATCCCTTTTTGGAACTTTTGCTTTATACTGGACAATGTCCTGTATAAAGCATTTTTTAAATGGGGCCCATGACGGGGAATACAAATTTTAATTATTTTTTTATATAGAAAACAGTGAGAAAAAAATATAGCATGGCAGTATAAATACAATATAGGTATGATGTCTTTTCATATGGGATTTATTTGTATTCGGCTCGAAACAGGGGGACTGCTCGGTAGAGCTTCGCAGTACCCCTGTTTCATAGCCTCATCCAAATAAATCTCATATAAAAAGACACCATACATATATTGTCTAATTCTTGAAACGTCATCTTTATCTGAGAAACAGGCTACTGGACCAGGGCTATAAAAAGATTTGCCTTATTCGATCTCTTAAAAGTATGTATTACGATACCAAGATCTTGTCGAAAACTATTCTGTCTCTGCAGACACGATAATAAACGATGGATTTTCATAAAGTAAATATGAAAATGTATAAATATAATGATTAAGTAATCGTGGTTTAGACATGACGTCATTCAACATCTCATTTGAAATCAAATTGTGTAAGAAGATGACCTAAACGGTCAAACCGTTCTGCAGACGATAATAAACGATGGATTTTCATAAAGTACTGCGTTGACTACTATTATACCTATTTTGTCCCAGTATTGTTAAAAATGATGTTACAGAGACACCGGAATCTTAAACCGTAATGGAAGCGGAAGATTTGGCGCCATAAAATCTGATTCAAGCCACTATTTCTTTGGAAATGCCTGTACCAAGCCAGGGCCATTGCGGTTTTCCCAGTTTTCCGGTTGTTTACTGATTTTGTCTGTTTGTTGACTTATGAGTTTTGCCTTTCCCTTTGGAAGATTGCTCGGTGTTCTGTAATTTTGTAATTCCCCTTAGCCTATACATCGCTCGCTTCTCAAGTCGCCTGCTCATAATTATAACAAACTTGCAAACATTTTTAATGCGGTATATCCTGAAATCCGAGAATGCCACGTGTATCATTAGCAACGTGTAAACAATTCATTACCTTCAGTTCATTGCTTCACCGGAAGAAAACAATTTCTGGCAAACACTTGGGACATCCTCAAATCCCTATAGTAACACTTTGTCATTATATAGTTCTACAAGCTTAGAAACCATCATCAAAGTCTGATTAGTTTAACCGTTTTAAAAGTGTAAGATAAAATATGTTACATTTGTATTATTATTTGAAACCTCAGAATATGATGTAAATGTTTGCATATACAAATGCAAGATAGCTGTCACAATCGACTTTGATTTGACCCCCTCTTACTTGGAAACCATGAAAGTTAAGTCAAATCTGATTAAAACGTACAGGTAGGAGATTTGACAAGGAGCTTGAAGAAAAAGGCCTTAAAATAAAACTTAAAATAAACATTTTGAATGTTGGCCCCATTACACATTTATATATTTAAAACGGAAAAAAGGGAAAACACATTTGCTGAAACAATCAGTTTTGAAAAGGAATTCATTGAAAAAACTGCAGACAAATTGGACTTCAAATAATAAGGTTATCATTTTGAGTGTTTAATTATCCCTTTGGCTGTCTTTGGCCATTTTTTTTATCGGAAGCATAAGTGTTAGTTCAAATCTGTTTGATAAAACGCAACCAGAAAATTGCTTAATGAGCTTAAAGGAAAAAATAGAATTATCAAGACATGCAATTTTTGAGTATTGGATCAATTCTGATTATGTCTAAGAAAGAATAGGAGCCATATAAACTCTGTTGGATATTGCATAAAGGGAATTGCATTAATGAACAGAAGGAAAAAAAACCACCAGCATCAGTTAAATAAGAAATGCTGCATACATAAAAACAGTAAACACCCCTTTATTAACCTTAAGGCCTCATGTTTCTGTTGTGCATTGCCGAAAAAAGACAAACATAGATTTGGTAGAGGACACCGGACCATAAATTGAAAATTTCTTATAAAATTTCGTTCCGACGAATAGATTGTTACTAACACCGACAGATGACGGGCCGACATGTATACCAAAACAACGCTAAATTATGGCAAAAGATGAGTTAAAAAAACACATGGAACTTGGAAGGGAAAACAAATCTGTATACCTTTCATATATGCTTTTTGAATGAACAAATTTAGAAATAGGATCCCCATTTAGACCCTTTTCAAAATAAAACAGCTAATTATTATAAGGAATGAAAAATAAAAAAAAAATCATATTTGGAAAGTGCCACTTTTTACAATAAAAGTAAGTACGCAGTGTATTAGTGTATCTACTACTAAGGGTCATATTTCGTTCTTGTCACAATATATTTGTGTGTAAAGGGTCTACAAACAACAGAAACGTCTTTGTTTTTCAAATTATTCACTTTGTAATCTTTATTCGATCCCCCCTTGAAGTTTTGACCGATATATTATTTTTCTCTGAACTGTATATTTTCTATCATTTCCAAACTATCTTCTATTTAGGTTTGTACTTTCACCGTAACACTGTTTATGTTTTCACTCTCAATTAAGTTACTTTGTTAAGACAATGTGGTAGTCTCATACCCGGCTCATTGTGAGGTGTGTTTCATATTTACCAGTTTACTAGGTATTTACACACACGTGATGTTCTGTTCTATTCACATGTTATTATATTATTTTAATGATCTCATAGTGTGTGTTATATACTATATATACTACTTACACCAAGACCTTTATAGTTGACATCAGCACCTTTCTGAAGACAATCCTGTACCAAATATACATTCCCATTGTAGTAGTCTCATACCCACTCTTTGTGAGGTGTGTTTGACTTTAACCAGTGTACTATGTATTTACATAAACTTGATGTTCTGTTCAATGTTTATGTAATTATATTATTTTAGTGATCTCAGAATGTGTGTTATATACTGTATATACTACTTACATTACCATCTTTATAGTGGACATCAGCACCTTTCTGAAGATAATACTGCAGCAAATATACATTCCCACTTATTGCAGCATTGCAAAGTTTCTGAAATAAAATGAGAAAAGTAAAAGATAATAGTGAAACATTTAAAAAAAAAAAATCAAATACTATAAACACGTTCTTTCATTGGTTAATGTATG
Organism: Gigantidas platifrons; assembly: GCA_002080005.1. NCBI lineage: Eukaryota > Metazoa > Mollusca > Bivalvia > Mytilida > Modiolidae > Gigantidas > Gigantidas platifrons. The sequence goes on along the minus strand of MJUT01016330.1, from coordinate 86,765 downwards.
ACGTCAAATCAACAAACATGTTGTAATTAAGGATTCTAACCGCCATATTGAATTCTTTGAAATGTTAATTGCTACAATATGATATAAAATAAAGACACGGTACCGTATAACAAACATATACTACATGTATACAGATAAAGATCTTTGAAAATCTTCGTATTGCAATAATCAATCATGACAAGTTTTGAAGAATTCCCGTTTAAACTGTAGGAATTGTTAGTGAAAATTGTGTTACTGACTTACAGTACTAAAACGATATGATTCCATCAGAAGGAGGACGGGATGGGTGCAGAATAGTTTTATACGTCTCTGATTTTGTTTGCTAATTGTCGCGTGCAAGTTATCATTTCAAATCGCTTAAATGTGTGAGTTTCACCAAGAACAACCCTTGATCTGATGGCAGCAGTAGACTTCCATAATCATATTATAGCACCCCCTCCTTCCTTGCCACCTACTTTGCGCATACTTCACTTTACTTTACGTCACTGTACATACCCAGTTAAGATATTCCATTGTCTATATATCCTTAGTTCTGTGGAGAACAAATTTATGATCATATTAGTATATAATAATGAAGTTGAATGTGTTTAGCAAACGTTGTTGTTCACTAATACTTCTTTAAAAAAATCAAATTTATTTTTTTATCAAGCAGTCTACTTACACTCCGGCTATCAAACGGTCCGACAAACATCTAATTTTAAATAGGTTGGTGTTTAGATAGACATCTTCGAAAGAGAATTAAAATAAAATGACATGATGTGTACAAGTATATAATATCTTATAACCCATTGTATTTTTTCACTCAACAATTTAATTCTTCAAAAGATCTAATTTCTTTTAATGATTGTGGAAGAGCACTTACACAGGTAGTGTCTGATGTATAATCCCTTGTAAATATTGTATGTAAGTTTTATTTTCACTTTGAATTGACATAAATACCAGTTAAAATAGAAGAAAAGTGATCGAGTCAGAAATAGGTCATGCATATAATTCTAGTTTAAACAACTATCATGTGCAACACCTGAATGCCAGTTGTATTTGCAGTGGCGGATTCAAAGGTTTTTTTTTAGGCATAACCCCATAAAAATATTTGTTCCTACACAATTAAAAAAGGAGAGAAAAGAGAAAGACACCAGAGAGAGCAACTAGTAACCTTAGAAGAATTCAGTATGTAATATACATGTCATCATTCCCAGACCCTTGTCTTTTTATGTGAATGGAACGTTGTAGAATTGGAGGGAACACAACATTGTTGTGGCTTACAGTGTATTGGTATACTCAATTAGGTAACATACTGTTCATGTAATTTATTTCGAGTTTGACGTAGATACTAGTAAATGTGTTGGTCAATGTTTGTTTTCTAATATTTTGTGAAGTTTGTGTTGATTGGTGTTTTCATGATTTTTTGACTTGTCGAGATCATATTTCACAGGGGTTGTCCCGATTGGCATTCCCCTATCTCATTTCTGTATATTTTGTAATATATTGATTTTGGTTGATGCTGCTTAATTCCACTTTAAACAATATTGCACTTATTTTACACAGGTAGTGTCTGATGTATAATCCCTTGTAAATATTGTATGTAAGTTTTATTTTCACTTTGAATTGACATAAATACCAGTTAAAATAGAAGAAAAGTGATCGAGTCAGAAATAGGTCATGCATATAATTCTAGTTTAAACAACTATCATGTGCAACACCTGAATGCCAGTTGTATTTGCAGTGGCGGATTCAAAGGTTTTTTTTTAGGCATAACCCCATAAAAATATTTGTTCCTACACAATTAAAAAAGGAGAGAAAAGAGAAAGACACCAGAGAGAGCAACTAGTAACCTTAGAAGAATTCAGTATGTAATATACATGTCATCATTCCCAGACCCTTGTCTTTTTATGTGAATGGAACGTTGTAGAATTGGAGGGAACACAACATTGTTGTGGCTTACAGTGTATTGGTATACTCAATTAGGTAACATACTGTTCATGTAATTTATTTCGAGTTTGACGTAGATACTAGTAAATGTGTTGGTCAATGTTTGTTTTCTAATATTTTGTGAAGTTTGTGTTGATTGGTGTTTTCATGATTTTTTGACTTGTCGAGATCATATTTCACAGGGGTTGTCCCGATTGGCATTCCCCTATCTCATTTCTGTATATTTTGTAATATATTGATTTTGGTTGATGCTGCTTAATTCCACTTTAAACAATATTGCACTTATTTTACACAGGTAGTGTCTGATGTATAATCCCTTGTAAATATTGTATGTAAGTTTTATTTTCACTTTGAATTGACATAAATACCGGTTAAAATAGAAGAAAAGTGATCGAGTCAGAAATAGGTCATGCATATAATTGTAGTTTAAACAACTATCATGTGCAACACCTGAATGCCAGTTGTATTTGCAGTGGCGGATTCAAAGGTTTTTTTTAGGCATAATCCCATAAAAATATTTGTTCCTACACAATTAAAAAAGGAGAGAAAAGAGAAAGACACCAAAGAGAGCAACAAGTAACCTTAGAAGAATTCAGTATGTAATATACATGTCATCATTCCCAGACCCTTGTCCTTTTATGTGAATGGAACGTTGTAGAATTGGAGGAAACACAACATTGTTGTGGCATACAGTGTATTGGTTTACTCAATTAGGTAACATACTGTTCATGTAATTTATTTCGAGTTTGACGTAGATACTAGTAAATGTGTTGGTCGATGTTTGTTCTCTAATATTTTTATGAAGTTTGTGTTGATTGGTGTTTTCGTGATTTTTTGACTTGTCGAGGTCATATTTCACAGGGGTTGTCCCGATTGGCATTCCCCTATCTCATTTCTGTATATTTTGTTATATATTGATTTTGGTTGATGCTGCTTAATGCCACTTTAAACAATATTGCACTTATTTCTTGTTGGTAAGTTCTATTGCTGGAGTAAACCAGAGTATCCGGAGAAAATCACAGACCTGTCGCAAATCACTGACAAACTTTATCACATAAGGTTGTATCGAGTACACCTCGCCATGGATGGTGGCAGAACTCACAGCTTTTGTGGTGATAGTAATTGATTGATGAGCTTCTTCTCGTCCTGAATATCTATATGTATCACTAATCAATCAATCAATCAATCAATCAATCAATCAATCAATCAATCAATCAATCAATCAATCAATCAATCAATCAATCAATTTACCTTTATATTATACAATTATTATAGTACTTGAAAAATGTGATGAGGTAAACAGCCTTACATCATAGTGTTTACGAGGTCTAACAGTGGAACTGGACACTGCTGTTGATGTTGACTGTAGACAGAACGTTAGCAACACGAAATATCAGTGTTTCTGTTGTTTAACAGTTTAACAGTACACCGTTGTTGACATTGATTAAAGATATGATGTTAGCAGCACGATATATCACAGTGCTTCTGTTGTTTAACAGTGGAACTGTACACCGTTGTTGATGTTGACTGAAGGAAGGATGTTAGCAGCACGATATATTACAGTGTTTCTGTTGTCTAACAGTGGAACTAAACACCGTTGTTGGTATTGTCTGTTGAGAGAATGTTAGCAGCATGATATATCACAGTGCTTTTGTTGTTTAACAGTGGAAGTAAACACCGTTTTTGATATTGGCTGAAGGAAGGATGTTAGCAGCACGATATATTACAGTGTTTCTGTTGTCTAACAGTGGAACTAAGCACCGTTGTTGGTATTGTCTGTTGAGAGAATGTTAGAAGCACGATGTATCACAGTGTTTCTGTTGTTTAACAGTGAGACTGGACACCGTTGTTGGTATTGTCTGTTGAGAGAACGTTAGCAGCACGATGTATCACAGTATTTATGTTGTTTAACAGTAAAACTGGACACCATTATTGATATTGTCTGAAGGAATGATGTCAGCAGCACGATATATCACAGTGTTTATGTTGTTTAACAGGGGTACTGGACACCGTTGTTCATATTGACTGAAGATATAATGTTAGCAGCACGATATATCACAGTGTTTCTGTTGTTTAACAGTGAGACAGGACACCGTTGTTGGTTTTGTCTGTTGTGAGAATGTTAGCAGCACGATATATCACAGTGTTTCTGTTTTTTAACAGTGAGACTGGACACCGTTGTTGGGATTGTCTGTTGAGAGAATGTTAGCAGCACGATATATCACAGTGTTGCGTGTTACTTTATGGTACAAGATCAATTGTACAGTCACCGTCCGTGATACTGACAACTGTCAAAATATAGAACCTCAGTACCGGTTCTACGGTTTATCACTCAATTTATGTTACTGTAAAATGGAACAAGACTCCATCGTTGATACCTACAAAAGATAGAGCCTTAGTGACACGGCTGATCAAAATAAATGTAACTCAGTACATCGTCCTTGATGCATAGAAAAAGATAGAACATTAGTTGCATGGTTTATAGTCCTTCTGTTAGAGGACGCCGTCAAGGATATCTACAATATATATAACCTTAGTGCACGATTTATTGAAGTATGTATGTTACAGAACATCACTCTTGATGCTTAAAAACGACAGAACGTTAGTGTTGCTGTTTATGACAGAGTTTCTGTTACAGGAAGACGTCGTTGATATCTAGAAAAGTTCAGCACTGCTTCTTAACATTATTATCTAAACATAGCTTTGGTCTTAGTAGATATCTAAATATAAATATGGTAACAGTAAACATTTATTATAATTACAGCGACAGTTGATATCTAAATATATCTACGGACAGAGTGGATATATAAATAACACTACGGCCACAGTAGATATCGAAATATAACTACGACCTTAGCAGATATCTAGGAATAAGGATGTCCACAGTGGATGTCTAAATATATATACATCCACAACAGATACATTTGTATTTATAAATAAGAACGGCCATAGTAGATATTTAAGGAATATTTGAAATTGTTGAGCAGGTTATACGATATAACCTGGTTTCGGTCCGTATACGCTTAATAAACTGCGAAGCGGTTTATGAAAAGCGTAAACTGACCCAATCCAGGTTATGCAAGTATAACCTGTTCAACAATTTCAAATATTCCTTATAATTTAATTTTCACACCAAATTTGATTTTAATTACGATTATTTGTGACTATAAGAATTTGTCGTTGGCGATGAACACGTTGATGACGGCACAATATCCACCCAGGTTATCGAGTATAACAAAATTTTCTCCAGGGGGATTAGCCAATCAGATTAAAAGATTCAAATAAATTAAATCATCTTTAGATAACCACGGTAACTGTGGATATCTAAATATATATACAGCAACACAGAGGATTTCTCAATATAACTACGACCAAAGTGGATATCTAGCTATAATTACGTCCACATAATGTATCTAATAATAGGTACGACGACAGTGGATATCTATAAATAAATACGACCATAGTGGATATCTAAATATAAATAAGGTTATAGTAGATATCTAAATATAACTACGTCCATGGTGGATATCTAAAAATAACCACGGTCACAGTAGACATCTAAATATAACTACGACCATAGTGGATATCTGAAAATAACCACAGTCACAGAGGATATCTAGGTATAACTATGTCAACAGTGTATATCTAAGTATAACTACGGCCACAGTGGATATCTAAAACTAGAAGCTCCCAGGAGCCAGTAATCGCTCACCTGGTTTTCAATTTGACATATAAATTTCTGAGCAAAAGATTTCGAAGTGATTTCTATCTCATAATATTCCTAAACGGAATAAACTGGCTGAAATAATCTCAGAGAAAAAAAACAGCTTATATGTTAAACTACTCATTGCCATGTAGCTGCAGTTAAAATTTTACTTCATTTTGATTTATAATAAAGCAGCATTGGACAACAAAAACAATTATATTTTTAGTAACAGCAGCCATTTTGAATGGAGAAGTGGGGCTCTCGGACACAATTTTGAAATGGGACTACCCAAGGACTATCCCAGCCAAATTTGGTTTAATTTGGTTCAGCAATTTCACAGAAGAATATTTAAATGTGATCTTTTATCAAAATATGCCTAATTTGCATAATCGGTATAAATCGGCTGAAAGAAACTTTTCACAGAAAACCCCGGAATATATGTTAAATTACTCCTTGCTATGTAGCTGCAGTTAAAATTTGAGCTCATTTTGACTTATACAAAAGCAGCAATGGACAATTAAAGAAATTTATATTTTCAGTAACAGCAGCCATCTTGAATGGAGGGCGGGGCTGTCGGACACAATTTTGAAAGGAACTCACCAAAGGACCAACCCTGCCAGGTTTGGTTTAATTTGGTTCATAGGTTTCAGAGGAGAAGATTTAAATGTGAAAGTTTACGACGTACGACGGACGGACGACGACGAACGACGACGGACGACGGACGCCAAGTGATGGCAAAAGCTCACATGGCCTTTGGCCAGGTGAATTAAAAACACCGTCACAGTAGATATTTAAATATAGCTACTACCATAGTGGATATCTAAATATAGCTACCACCATAGTGGATATCTAAATATAGCAATGACCATAGTGGATATTTAAAACTAATCATGGTCACAGTAGATATCTAAATATAACTATGGCCACCGTAGATATCTAAATATAGCTACGACCATAGTGGATATCTAAATATAGCAATGACCATAGTGGATATCTGAAAATAACCATGGTCACAGTAGATGTCTAAATATAACTATGGCCACCGTAGATATAAAAATATAGCTACGACCATTGTGGATATCTTAAAATACCCACGATCACAGTAGATATCTAAATATATCTACGACTACAGTAGATATATGAATATAACTGCCACCCCAGTGGATATTTAAATATCACAACGACCACTGTGTATATCTAAATATAACTACGTCCATGGTGTATATCTAAATATAACTACAGCCACTGAGGATATCTAAATTTATCCACGGCCACGGTGGATATCTAAATATAACTACGTCCACTGTGTATATCTAAATATAACCACAGCCATAATATATATCTTAATATAACTACGATCACAGTAGATGTCTAAATATATCTACGACTACAGTAGATATATGAATATAACTGCCACCCCAGTGGATATCTAAATATAACCACAATCACAGTGAGTATCTTAATGTAACTACGACCACATTGGATATCTAAATATAGCTACAGCCACTGTGTATATCTAGATATAAGTACGGCCACTGTTTCTTTCTAAATATAGCTACGGCCATGGTGGATATCTAAATATAACTACAGCGACTGTGGATATCTAGATATAACTACGGCCACTGTGTATATTTAAAGATAGCTACGGCCAATGTGTATATCTAAATTTAACTACAGCCACAGTAGATATCTTAATATAACTACGACTACAGTGGATATCTAAATATAACTACAGCCACTGTGTATATCTAAATATAACTACGGCCACTGTATATATCTAAATATAACTACGACCATGGTGTATATCTAAATATAACTACAGCCACTGTGGATATCTAAATATAGCTACGGCCACGCTGGATATCCAAAGATAGCAGCGATCACAGTAGACATGTAAATATTCAGTTTGGTCTCTCGATATGTATCGTCACATGGATCTTATGAACGTGTCGTGCGCATTAAATTAGATATATACAATTTTAATTCAGAGATTGTTTCAGCTCAATCGTGATTACAACACTTCTTGGAGAAGGAAAGGTAGTACTTTATTGATCTGGCTAATGAAACCCAATCTTGAGATGTGTGTTAACCCTTACCACTGGAGGTATTGCTAGAAGTCTAGTCACAATTTATCATGAAAGAGATTGTTTCAGACATTGTTTCAGTTCAATCGTGATTACCACACTTCTTGGAGAAGGAAAGGTGGGACATTATTGACATGACTAATGAAACCCCACCTTGTTAATCCTTACCACTGGAGGTATTGCTAGAAGTCTAGTCAGAACTTATCATGAAAGCCCCCACTTTGAAATGTCTGTCAACCCTTACCACTTAAGGTATTGATAGAAGTCTAGTCAGAAATGAACATCAAAGTCCTCACATTGAGACGTGTATTGAACCCTTACCACTTGGGGCATTTGTAGAAGTCTAGTAAGAATTTAACGACATGAAAGCCCCAGGCCTCTTTAAATATTTGTAATATCATGGGAAGAACAAACATAACTAGATTTAGGTCAATGATATTAGAGAAGTTCTACCTGATGTTTGATATCAAATTTTAAATCATTCTTACAGAGGACATTTCAATATCATTTCAACTGGCTTAGCGTGTTGCATAACTATTATGCGACAATATATTTAAATACTAATAGTGGTTGGGGTTTCAATAAAATGTGATCAACATTTCAGTACAACTAACAAAAAATGATCAATAAATGTATACAATTTCAGTCTCTAGGGTCATAAATATCCTGAATGTTATTTTGCAATTGTTGGGAAAAATGTGTTTTCAGAAAACTTAAATCACGCTACCTTGGTATCATAAAAGATTGAAATGGCAATATATTCGACAGTTGCCAAAAAAGCAAATTAAAAATGCATGAGTATACAGACATAAATTATATAGACACCTGTATAATATATTAAAAAATAACTTCATTTCAAATTCATATTGACGAATTTCTAATTTAAAAGACTGCAATAAGATTAAAAATTAAAATATAGACTTTTAAAATTGCAAATTTGTTTTCATACACGTAAAATATTGACAATTCATGTGCTAAGTGAGATTGAGCAACATTATCAACTCTACAGAGTTTTACTCAATAATTACACACTGGTTAGTATTATTTGTGATATTTCTAAACCAGTACTGACGGACTAATAATCATAAAACAACAAACTATTCCTTCATTTTAGTTTTGCCAATAAAGGAATTGATGCTGTCAATCTTAACAACCTCATGAATCATAAAAAAAATAATTTTCCATGTTCCTCAGTAATTTCAGAATAAAACTGCCAATTGTATTTTACAATTACATCAATTAGATTTGCATTTACAATTTCAAATTACAGAAAGGCATTACAGGACTGTGTGGATTACTTATCTTTTTATTAAAATAATGATGGACTCCGTTGACGAATACGCCATAACATTGGTTAAAGGAGAAGAGGTCGAACTGGACATATTCTTAGAATAAGACATACGACACCGTGTGTTTCTAACCGGTGTCTTTTAGCTTATTTTATTGGACTTTCTTACTTTATCTTGGATGCTAGAAACGCAGATTGCAACACGAATATACGTGTTTCCCATCCCATCTAAAATGAAAATTCAAATTATTTGGTTGTTTCCATCTGTTTCGTTAAAGGTATTACTTTACATCTAAATGGAATATATTCTTATTTCAGTCCAAGAAACCAATCGGGAAATTCGCATTGTGTCAGTGACTTATGACTGGTCGGTGAGTTTCTCCGGGTATTCCGGTTTCCTCTATAAATAAAATTGACTTACACGATATAGCTGAAATATTGTTGACAGTGGCGTTAAACACCATCAAACCAAACCAAAAACCAAACCACTGCAATTCGTAAAAATAAACCCGTGTGTGTCTTATGGTTTTATCTCCGCACTATACAATTTAATAAAAATATAGAATATCAAATTTAGAGTAATGTACATATTATAATACAGAATACATGTATACATTTATCTTGAATGAAGAAATGTAGTCAGCTTTCTTGAATGAAACAGTGATGATAATATTAATGTTTTTTTCATAAATAAGTCAAATAGCACCAAATCCCTCTTACATGAAAAAACACAATTGGGAAATAAAATATGCTTAAACTAACAAAATAGCTCGAATACTCTTATTTATCCTGTACCTGTTCTATTTGACAGGCACATTGCATTGATTGGAAAATTATTTCCTATATGCTGTCATGTACCCACCTATGTTAAAAAGGACAATCAAGGGATTGCTATATAATTTCATTATTTAATTCAAAATATAAACGTGACTGGATTAAAAAGATTTTTTCTGCAGGATAACAACAATAGTATTGCATTGTGATAAAATATTAAGTTTATGTGTATTCGGCACAACACTTGGAAAAAACTGAGTGAACCTTGTTGTTATCCCAGGTAGAAAGCCTCATTCACATAAACTTTATATTTTAAAACACTGCAATGGTTCAACGCTTTCAAATATGAAATATAACGTAACTTAGGAAATTTGCATATGTAAAAATTTAAAACCACCATTTTGGGGTTCCCACGGGGATGATAATATTACATGATGTAAATTCATTATTTTGTATTGTCATTGGTTTAAGCATATCTTATTTCTAAAACATGCGTAATACACAATAACAATTGTAAGAATAACACCACTGATTCAGATAGAAACATATCTATGCTATATGTATCTGTCTCCTTACGTGTTTTCTTTAATAGACCAGGACATGGTTGTTCATTTTTTAGTTAGTTTAAATTATACATAATCGTGGCTTGTTGTCATGGGGGAAGAGTTATTGTGATATTATCTTTGTTTCTATGACAACAACTCCATCAATATCGGCAAGTCGAATAATCACCTCCCATCTTAACATGTAACTCACTGAGCACTGAAAGTTGGAGGGGGATAGCGTTGGCAATCCAGGCCAGAGTAGATATCTAAATAAACATTAGAGAATACGACAGAGTCAATCATAAATGGACAATCCAGAGAAAGTGGTGAAAGGAGTCTAGTTAATTAAGTAAACATGTATGTCAATTATACAGACCACAGCATCATTTCAAATCTAATTTCATCATCCAGCCAATATCATCAAAAACATTTTGTATTACGTTTTTCAGTTATAATAAGAAGAAGACGATGGGGGTACTATTTAATAACAAACACCACGGCCACAGAGGGACAGGCAATATCGAAGGTGTCAGGTAAATCATTGCAGTATTGTTTAGTCTTGTGACAATTACGTCTTTAGCCTTAGAACTGCCACGGAAGTTCGTCAAACATAGTTCTTGGACAAAACTTAGTTGCTGTTTCAAGTTATAGATAAGCAACATCGCAGAACAATGTGCTAAGCTCCCGTGACCGACTATGACGTTCATTGTCGGTCACTAGGGAGCTAAGAACCTATAATATATCTACTGCCACGCAGAGGATATATAAATATAACTACGGTAGGTTTCTAGATATAACTACAGATGTACGACCACAGATGATATCTTAGTATCTGTATGACTACAGTGAATATTTAGCTATAACTACGGAGAGAGTTGAACTATAAATATAGTTACGTTCACAGTAGATATTTAACTATAACACTATGACTATATTCACAGTAGATATCTATATATAAATACGACCACGTAAGATACCTAAATATAACTACGGCCACAGTGGATATCTAAATGCAGCTACGTCCACAGTGGATATCTAAATATAACTACTAGCACAGTGAATATATAAATAGTTTGATCATATATTTGTACGTTATTCGTACCGTTTTGCATGTGTGATAAACGAAGACGTTCCCGATCCATATCAGTGCCCGGGGCAAATAACCGGTTAGTGTGCCTTGCGTCGATGACGTCATTGTGCCAAGTAAGCAAGCATCATACAAAAAAACCGATGAAACGGAGATGAAATGTATAAATACAAAACCTAAAACCGAGAGTAACATAAGGATATTCAATGATTGGTTAGCAACTGTGTGAGAACACTGTAATCCTGAATATATTGGAGTCGAGGAAATGTACATGCACCTGGCAAGATTATTTTTTTGAGCGCGAACGAAATTCAAACAGGATTACGGAACCGATTCATTGAAATGTATCCAAGCTTCCATCAGTAGATATCTTAGTGATGGCGAATGTAGATACTTACGCCATCATATCGACGTTTGAAAACTATGAAAATAAAACAGTTACTCTCATTTTCATCAGTAATAACTCTGTCCAGTCAACGGTTACTAATAATAACTCTAATATAAGCAAACCGCTATCATTTTGGCACCCATTTTGCCCAACTCCAAAATAACACAAATCCCATGCTCAAATATCCAGGGAAATGTGACAATAACTTTTTATGACACAAATTATATGAATTTGAAGTCTGATTTATAATTATTGAAAAGTTATGTTCAATACCTGTGATAAATACGTGAATTATTTTGTTGATTTTTACACGTTATTTATTTTGTTGTTATGTTGATGAATATAAATTCATTTATTCATTTACCATTTATTTATTTCAGTCATGGTTAAATATCTGATAAACAGATTATAACATAGCCTTTTCCATATAAGTCATCGTATCATCCCTCGACCCATATAAGCCCGCGGTTCTCGCCTTGGGCTGATATGAACGTTTCGGGATGATACCGGGACCGATATGGAAATGGCCATGTTATAATCTACATCTACTGCCACACAGAGGATATCTAAATAGAGCTACAACCACAGTGCATATCTAAATATATTACATATGGTGTGGTTTTCGTACAATTCCATTGTCTAAGTCAGTCACGTGATATACAGAATATGCAATGTATGCTTTACACTGTGAATAAACAAGACGTATTGTTTCTATTTATTAAAACAATATTGACGATATGTTTCTATTTTTAAGTATATTGACGCTATATTACTAAATTTAGATCCGGATATTGTCCGTTCCAGACTGCGTTTACACTCCACCTGTAGTAAACAATTTTCTAATTTTATTGTGTTCTTAAAATTAATATAATGATGTGTTAATATTTTATTTTCAATGACACGAGTAATACAATACATATGTAATATAAAAATTAAGGACTTTTTACTATCAATATGTTATATTCGTCTTCGGTCAATATAATCCTAACAGGTTCATATATAACATATTGACCTCATAAAAAGTCCATAATTGATAAATATCTACGACCACAGTATATATGTAAATATAAGTACTGCGAAAAGGGTATCAAAATATAATTATGCCAAAATAGTTGACATCTAAATATAACTACAACAACTGTAGCAACTTGGCTACAACCCTTGGATATCTGGATACCGGTCATGGTGAACATCTAAATAAAGCCACGGCCGTAATAGATAATTGAATATAAGTACGGCCAGAGTATACATTTTTATATTCAGATTGGCCTGTTGACGGATATCAATTTCTTATGAACGCGTCGTGCGCTCTATATTATATATCTAAAATTTTATTTCAGAGGTTGCTTCAACTCAATCATGATTACCATATTTCTTGGAGTAGAAAATGTATTACACTTACGGAGACCTCATCGAGCTGACTAATGAAAACCCCACCTTGAGATCTGTCTATAATCCCTACAACTTGAGGTATTCCTAAAAGTCTAGTCAGAATATAACATGAAAGCCCTCATGGCTCTTTAGATATTTGTAATATCATGGGTACACAAAAACCCCAACAAGAGTTAGGTCAATGATATTAGAGATGTTCCACCTGATATTTGGTATCAAATTTTAAATTCCTTACAGAGGAAATTTTAATGTCATATCACCGCTTTCAGCATGTTGTACAGCTATTATCTAATAATACATTTACACATTAATAGTGTTTGTGGTCTAAGTAAAATGTGATCAGCATTGCAGAACAACGAGAAAAAAAACAGAAATAGATTATGAAATTTCAGTCTCTATGGGCATACATGTCCTGTATCTGACTTTGTTATTGTTTGCAAAAAATGTGTTTTTGGAAAACTTAACCACGCCACCTTGGTATCATATAATATTAAGATGGCAATATATTGCACAGTTGCCAAAAAAGCAAATTAAAAATGCCTGAGTATTCAGATATAAATTAGATATACACCTGTATGTATGAAAATCTTAACTTAATTTCAAATTCATATCTATATAGATGAAGAATTTATAATTTAAAAGACTGCAATTAAATTAGAAATTAAAATATAGACTTTTAAAATTGCAAATTTGTTTTCATACACTTAAATATTGACAATTCATGTGCTAAGTGAGTTTGATCAACATTGTCAACTATACTGGGTATTACTCAATAATTACTGGTTACAAATCCTGGATCGTATAAGCTTAGAATATGCACGAAACGCAAATGTACGGAAAACGCAAACGAAACGAACGAAAAACGAACAAACGCTTCACACGAAATAAACGTACGATACAAGGAACGAACGCACGATAGACGAAACGAACGCACGATACACGAACGAACGAATCATTGGAGCGTACATGTAGCAATATATTATCCAATGACAAACGACACTAGTTCTCTAGAAATACAATATAGTATCGTATTATTTTTTGAATGACTTTTGAGCAAATTGACGTGATTAACAACACCACTGCACTCTAAAACGAGATACATAACATTTCGAGACTGAATATTCCAACATTAATAAGATGGGAAATATAAATTACGTTTAACTTTGGACAAAGGTCACAGAGTACGATTATTGATTTTCTGTATTGTAATGGAATGTGGGTCATATGTTGCAGTATAAATGGAAAGCGATGTCATATCATTTTCTGTGGTTTTTGAAATACACAATACGGCAATAGTTAAACTTATCTTTTGCTTAATCGTAAAAAAAAAGCATCAACATTTTATGCATAAAAACCATGGCTATTACGTTCTATTTTGAACACTATTAAAATAAAAATTGTCATTACTAAGTACACAACATATTGATTTTCTGTCAAATAGTGAAAAATGTGGGTCACCTGTTGCAATATAAATGGACAGCGATGTCATATCATTTTCTGTGGTTTAAGAAATATAGGTGAGAGACGTTGTGTGAGCCATATTATTGATTTTCTGTCACTGCATTTCTTCAAAGAAGTTTCTACCTTCCATGAATCCTTATAAGTACTTTGTTAGCCAATCAAAATTCTACTTGCCACGAGAACGTCAGATAATATAATTTATACGCAATTGATACAAAATGGATATATCAATGATAAATTAGTCGGTAAAGTAATAGGATAATACAATTTATATTAAATAGTTTACATTGCCAATGTGTTTAATAATTATATTTATGATTCAATTTTAAATCTCATATATTTCACTTCCAAATATGACTTTATATTTATATAATTATATAATTATATAATTATTCAGAATTTATATTTATATAATTATTCGGATTCTGTATTGACAACCAGACTTAGGTGTATCAGTTGTTTTCCCGGTCAAGCTGCCAGAGAGGTGTGTGGCTTAAAAGTCATAAATAGTATAATTGTTAATTAGAAGGAAATTAAGAGTTGACATTTCACACCTGCAGTGCATATATTTCCCATGTGAAACTGCCAGAGGCGTTTGTTTAGATGTTACACATGTAGATGATTTCTTGTTTATTAAAACAATTAATATAATAGTCCAGTCTGGTACCCTCTAACTTTGCGCATATGCCCGTTTGAATGTTTCCAATGGGTATATATTTTAATTGTGTTTATGAATTGTTAATGCACACTTTATTTTGTTTTAACTCGAAAAAAATTGGAATGTGTAGATAAACTGACGAACGAAACGAACGATACAGGAAACGGACGATTCCCGAAACGAACGAACCAATTACACGAAATAAAAGCAAACGAACCGAAAACGAAAAACGAACGAATGATACTCGCAAACGAAGCGAAGGAAAAACGCAAACGATACGAAATATCGGTTAACTTAAACGATCCAGGGTCTGTAGTATTATTTTTAAGATTGATCAACATTATCAACTCTACTGGGTTTTACTTAAGAAATAATCCATGGCAGCCATTGTGTTATATTCATTTAGCCATCGACTGGACATTTATAATCGAATTTAATCCCGAGCGACATGGATTATTTCGATTCTAATAGGACAAATACGGTAATTTACTTCCAAACCGCCGCCTATGCACACAGCAATGTATCTGACTGTTCCGTTACACTCCCGAACACAAAGATACGATTTCTGTCATTTCTAGATACAATTTCTGTCATTTGAGATTGCTAAATGTTGTCATTGATAAACATCAATTCAAAAGAAAGGGAAAATATTACAAATCCCACTTCGACAAGGGGCCATACACGAAGCCAAAAAACCTCAGGATCTCTATGTTCTGAACTGGAAGTCTTCATATGATGTCATGTTGTTTACGTGCCAAAATTGTCAACAACATTTCGCGGTATTTTCATTTTCTACGGTAAATGTATAACGTACACCATTTCGCTGAAGTGTACACGGCATAGCCGAATTTACAACATTACCGCGTTTGCGCTAAAAGTGTTGTTGTTGAGTATTATATAAACTAACGATAACACGGTGTCATATTAGAATCAATAATAACACAATGGTTACTATTATTTGTGATATGACTAAATCTCGGATTTCTAAACCAGTCCTGTAGGACTAACAATTATAAGACAACAAACCGTTCCTTCATTTAGCTTTGCCAATAATGGAATCGCTGCCGTCAATCTTCGCAACGTCTTGAATTGGTATTCCATGTTCCTCAGTAATTTCAGAATACAACTGTTAATTGTATCTAACAATTGCAGCAATTAAAGTTGCAGTTACAATTTAAAATTACAAAAAGGCATTACAGAACTTTGTGGAATATTTTTCCTTTTATCAAAATAATTATGGATTCCGTTGACGAATACGCCATAAAATAGATTAAGGGAGAAGAGGTCGAACTGAACATATTCTTAGAATAAGACATACGACTTCGTGTATTTCTAACCGGTGTCTTTTATCTTATTGTATTGGATTGTCCCTCTTTATTTTTGATTCTAGGAACGCAGGGTCCTAAACAAATTTACGAGCTTCCCATCATATCTAAAATAAAAATTTATTTGGGTGTTTTCCTCGATTTCTTTAAAGGTATTACTTTACATCTAAATGGAATATACTCTTATTTCAGTACAAGAAACCAATCCACAAATGCGCAGTTTGTCAGTGACTTACGACTGGACTGTGAATTTTTCGGGGTATTCCGGTTTCCTCCACTAATAAAACTGACTGCCACAATATAGCTGAAAACTTTTTGAAAAAATGGCGTTAAACACCATAAAACCAAACAAAACCCAAACCACTGCAATTCATAAAACTAAACCCGCGCGTGTCTTATGGTTTTATCCCCGCACTATACAATTTAGTAAAAATATAGAATATCAAAGTTAGAGTAATATACATATATTATACCATAGAATAAATTTCTACATTTACCTTGAATGAAGAAATGTAGTCAGCTTTCTCGAATAATAAAGTGACGGTAGCATAAATGTTTGTTTCATGAAGAAGTCAAATAGTACCAAATCCCTCTTACATGAAAAAAGCCCAATTGGGAAATAAAATATGCTTAAGCTAACAAAATAGCTCGAATACTCCTATTTATCCTGTACCTGTTCTATGTGAACAGGTACGTTGCATTGACTGGAAAAATAGTTGATATATGCTGTCACGTACTCACCTATGTTAAAAGGCGCAATCAAGGGATTGCTATATAATTTCATTGTTTAATTCAACATATAAATGTGACTGGATTAAAAGGATTTTTCTGCAGGATAACCACAATATTATTGCAGTGTGATAAAATATGAAGTTCATGTGTATTCGGCACAACACTGGAAAAATCTCGGCGAGCCTCATTGTTATCCCAGTTAGAACGCCTAATTCACGTAAACTTTATGAAATATATGAAATATAATGTAAACAAATAAGGAAAGTTGTGGATTTAATATTTTTAAAAATCACAAGAAGCCATTGTCCATTGTCCAATGTCTTAGGGTTCTCAGGGAGATTGATAATAGTATGTGATATATATTTTGGCTTAAGCATATCTTATTTCTGAAACGTACGCCATACAAAATACATTACGTGTTTTCTTTCATTGCCCAGGACATGGTTGTTGATTGTTTAGGTAGTTTAAAATATATGTGATTTCTTCCTCCTTGTCTTTTGGCTTGCTTTCAAGGAGGAAGAGTTATTGTTCCAATCTCTTTGTTTCTATGCTAATTGAGAAAAGAAAATTTAAACAGTGATGGTCAATAACTCCATCAATATCAACAAGACGAATAATCACCTCTCATCTTAGCTCACTGAACACTGAAAAATAATCCAGTTCAGAGTAGATATCTAAATAAATGTTAGAGACGGCAGAGACAATCAACAATGGACAAACAAGAGAAAGTGGTGAGAGGAGTTTGCCGATACCAAAGGGGTAATAAGAATCTGTATATCGAAGAAGAACAGACAACACAATGGCCAAAGGAAAAAGTATAAAAGGACAAACAACGATCTACAATCTATGGGGATTTTATTATTGGTTCAAATAATGCTCTTGCCCGTGGTCTCTCCGGCTTCCTCCGCCACTAAAACTGGTCTCCATGATATATTGTTGAAGGTGGCGTTAAAACACCAAATATAAAAAACCAAAATCCACATACTGCTGCTGTTTGCATCATAGCAACTTTAATGAGAGGGGGTTTCTGGTGTTTAATGCTACTTTCAGCAATAGTTTACCTATATCGTAGTATTCAGTTTTGTTAGTGTAGGAAAGCGGTGAAAACCACCGACCTGACACATTTTATCATATAATGTTGTATCGAGTACACCTTCCCTGAACGGAATTCGAAGTCACAAAGTTAGTGGTGATAACCACTGACCGAATAGTTGGTTGTAAACGCAACTACCATACTATCACGACAACGACAGCCTCAGAACTTAATGTAATTGTTTCTTGTGAAGTTCATTCCATGCATTAAGCTCATCTTGCCAGTAAGATTGTTTTCAATTTTGTTATTGGACCTAATTATTCTAAATTTGCATGATCAATATTCGCAGGAGATGGCAATGATTAAAAAAACTGCTTTTAAAATTTCTTCTAATCGTACTTAATTTTAGAACTTTGTTGTACATTTCGGGATTCAACATCGTAAAATCCTCCAAAACAGGTTGGTTATGATATAACATCTCTGATGTATTGTTCAATATCAAGGAAAATATTTTGTAGTTAATTCCTTTGTCAAAGCCATACTCGGCCTGGGTAAGGCTAGCAATAAATGGTTTAATTTAGAAACAATAAGTGGTTTAATGATTGTGATTTTCGTTAATGTGATTAAAATGTGAAAGGTCCAAAGTTTTAGAATATGTTATATCTCTTTGAACTTAGGCTTCAACCTAAGAGAAATAAAACAATGTATATCTGTTCAAGGTTTAAACAAAAGTAATTTTGGAGGAATATTCTAAATCAAAACGTGTAATAACAATTTAACCCATTAATTACATTGTGTAATAACATATTCTGGAACATGATGGTCAATTATTGTGAATCATGCTTTCTTCAGTAAATTAATTTGTCTCAATGTAAATCAATTCACTACTGGATAGATTTTTCTGAATGCATCAGCTAAATTATAGATTTTCATGAATTCTGAAACTTTTTCTTTTTTCATTGGATTATTTATATTACAATAAATACTGTTTGTATAATTTAGAAACAATAAGTGGTTTAATGATTGTGATTTTTCTTTTTGTTTTTAAAATGTGAAAAGTCCAAAGTTTTATTATATGTTCTATCTCTTGAAACTTAGGCATCAAGGTACATGTAAGCTAAGAGAGAAAAAAAATGGTATGCATACCAACTGAACAGTGCATAGAGTGAAATTCTGCTAGGACCCTATCCAATCCCCGCTTTACACACATAGCATTTTAACCTAAGCATTAACATCCCAGCTTCACCAGCATATGGAGTTTACATTTCACAACTCATACATTTTTCTAGAGCTTGTGTTCAGTACATTGATTTTATTGCCATAGCTCAGCTGCTGATACAAAAGTTACTTAAACAAGGCTAATTTGCTCCAAAGTTGAAGTCATCCTTACAAAAAATATATGGTTGTCATCACTATCTGGTTGACCGTAACAAAATATCCTACGTTATGATGGACAGTTTAACACCATGCTTTTATTCGAAGGATACACAGTTTTCTAACGGAAATTTAGGGCCATTTGACGCACTATCACATTTAATGTTATCCTTAAAATAAATAATGCTTTCAAGCGTGACAACATGGCTTCCGAATTAGGGGTCTGACATCCTACATTATGATGTGCATTCACCCCCACTCTGTATGATCAATGGTTTTTCACAAACAGAAATGAGAATCGGTACCGACTTGAATAAATTTGATATCAACTGTATATATGATAAAGTTTCATGATTTAAGGTATAAACAAATGTAATTTTGAAGTAATAGTCCAAATTAAAAGGTGGCAAAAACTATTTAACCCATTAATTAATTAAATATTCTGGAACACGGTTGTAAATTATTGTGAATCATGCTTGTTTCAATAGATTATTTTGTCTCAATGTAAATCGGTTCACTTCTGGATAGATTTTCCTGAATGCATCAGCTAAATTGTGGATTTTCATCAATTCTACAACTTTTTCTTTTTCCAAAGGGTTATTAATATTAAAATAATTACTTGTATCTATCATTTTCAAAGGGGATGTATTCAAGGGATAAAGAAGTTGGTAATGCCAGGACATTGTAGTGCCATACAGAAGGATTCAGAGTGTGACAATTTTACCATTCACCTTTATTTTTGGTATCAAATTTTACATTATTTCTACAGAGGTCTAGTCAATACCATGTCACCTGGCTTAGTGCTTTGTACAACTATTATCTGATAAAATATCAGAATACTAATACTGTTTATGACTAAAACAAAATGCAATGTGTTTAAAATAAATAGTTTCTTTTCACTCTGCGAAACTTAATCACGTTGTCTTGATATTAATACAAGTTTCGTTCAATATTATGATTGATTTCATTATGTTTTACTATTTTGATAATGAGTTTTTTTTTTGGCAAAGTATGTACATTGCAATAATTCAAATATTGATCTTTCAAAAAACATTTTTGACCAACTCTTTTTCATTTCTGTTTGATATTTTGTTATTCAGTACATTATTCATATCTTTTTAGCCTTTTTTTATTAATACAATATCGGTAAAAAGAGGCGGTTCATATTTGTAGATCAATACTGCTGTACTGGATAAATTAAACAATTTTAAGTAAGACTTAATTGTATAATGTACTCTTTGGTAACTAAGGAAGTTAGTTTTAGCATAATAAGTTTCCTTAAATTTTACAAAAAGTCATTAGTTGTCCTGATATATCAATAAAATCAGTAGAAATACTCCTTTTTTATTCCTTTTGTATCCTATTTATATAAACAATCGTTTGATTACCTATGGGGATTTTATTATTGGTCCAAATACTGTTGGCATATACATCATCAAAACTTAATGAGAAGGGGTTTATGGTATTTTAGCTATATCGTATTAGTCAGTTATGTTGGTGTAGGAAAGCGGTGAAAACCACCGATCTGACACATTTTATCATATAATGTTGTATCGAGTACACCTTCCCTGAGCAAAATTCTAACTCACAACGTTAGTGGTGATAACCACTGATTGCATAGATAGTTGTAAACCCAACTACTATACGATCATGTTCACGGTGGTCCCAAAAGCTAATGTTATTTGTTTTTGTGAAATTCATTCCATGCATTAAGCACGTCTTGCCAGTAAGAATTTTTCAATTTTGTTATTAGGTCTAATTATTCTAAATTTGTATTATCAATATTTGCAGAAATTTAATGATTTTTGAACTGCTTTTAAAATTTCTTCTTATCTAACTTAATTTTTGACATTTGATGTACATTTCTGGTTTCAATATCTTAAGACCCTAAAAAAACATTTCGGTTATGATATAACATCTCTGATTCACTGTCCAATATCAACGAAAATATTTTGTAGTTATATTCTTTGATCAATGCCATGCTCAGCCTGGGAAAGGTTAAAAAATAAATGGTTTGATTTAGAAACAATAAGTGTTTTAATGATTATGATTTTCTTTATTGTGATTAAAATGTGAAAGGTACACAGTTTTATTATATGTTCTATACCTTTTAACTTAGGCCTCAAGCTATATGTGAGCTAAGAGAAAAAAAAATGGTGCACATACCAACTAAAAACTGTGCATAGTGAAAATCTGCTGGAACCCTATCCAACCCCCACTTTACACACATATCAATTTGACTCCAGCAACAATATTCCAGCTTCACCAGCGAATGGAGTTTACAGTTCACAACTGATACATTTTTCTAGATCTTGTGCCAAGTACAGTGATTTTATGGACAGAGCTCAGCTGTTGACGCAAAATATATTTAAGCAATACAAAGTTGCTCTTAAGTTGAAGTCATCTCTACAAAAAAAAATATGTATGGTCGCCATCACGATCTGGTTGACCGTCACAAAATATCCTATGTTACGATGTACAGTTTTACAATATGCTTTTGATCGAAGGATACACAGTTGCTTAACGGACATCAAATAATCCTACGTTATGATGTACAGTTTAACAACATGCTATTGATCAAAGGATACACAGTTTTTAACGGACATTTAGGGGCATTTGACGCGCTAACACCTTTAATGTTTAATGCTTAATTGAAGTGTGACAAAATGGCTTTCGAATTAGGGGTCTGACATCCTACATTATGATGTATGTTCACTCCAACGCTGTATGATCACTTGTTTTGAAAAAAAAGGATCTCGAATCGGTACCGACTTGAATACATTTCATATCAACTGTATATATGGTAAAGTTTTTTTTTAATTTAAGCTATAAACAAATGTAATTTTGGAGGAATATTCCAAATTAAAACGTGTAATAAGAGTTTAACCCATTAATTAATAAAATATTCTAGAACATAATGGTACTCTATTTTTAATCATGCTTGCTTCAATGGATTATTTAGTCTCAATGTAAATCGGTTTACTTCTGGATATTTGTTTTTCAGAATGCATCAGCTAAATTATAGATTTTCATCAATTCTAAATTTTTTTCTTTTTCCTTTTGGTTATTTATATTACAATAATTACTGGTATCTATCTTTTTCAAAGGGAACGTATTCAAGGAATCAAGAAGTTCGTAAAGCCAATACACTGTAGTGCCTATCAGAAAGACCCAACGTGTGACAAATTTCTACAGAGGTCATTTCAATGCCATGTCACATGGCTTACTGTATTGTACAACTATTATCTAATAAAATATGAGAATACTAATACTGTTTCTGGCTTAAGCAAAATACAATGAGATCAACATTGCAGAACAACTAACACAAAAAATTAAACTCAACAATAGATGTAAACAATTAAACACTTTACGGTCATAACTGATTCGCTATCTTACTTTGTAATTGATTGAAATATATATTTTCTTTACAGTAATAAACTCTGTAAAACTTAATCAATTTTCTTGGTATCTTTACACGTTTCGTTCAATATTATGAATGATTTCATTCTGTTTTATTATTTCTATAATGAGTTTTTTTTTTTTTTTTTTTGGCAAATTGTGAACATTTCAATTATTCCAATAATGATCTTTTAAATAACATTTTTGACCAACTCTCTACATTCAACATTATGCATCAGTATCAGTACATTATACATATCTTTTTAGCCTTTTTCTGATTTGTAAAATATTGGTAATAAGAGGCAATTCATATTTGTATATCATTACTGCAATACTGGATAACTTATGTGATTTTAAATAATATTTAATTGAATAAATTACACCTTGGTAACTGAGCAAGTTAGTTTTGACATTATATGTTTCCTTAAATTTTACAAAAGTCATTAGTTGTCGTGATATATCAATCAAGTCAATAGAAATGCACCTTTTTTATTCTTTTTTTTCCTAAATGTACAATTGTTTGATTACCTGCAGTGATTCTGTTCCAAATACTGCTGGCGTTTTCATCATCAGAACTTAATGAGAGGGAGATTTATGGAGTTTAATACCACTTTCAGCAATATTTTAACTGTATTGTGGCAGTCAGATTGTTGGTGTAGGAAACCGGTGAAAAACGCCGACCTGACAAATTGCATCATATAATATTGTTCACCTCCTCTGAGCACGATTCGAACTCACAACATTAGTGGTGATAACCACTGATTGCATGGGTAGTTGTAAACCCAACCACCATATGAACACGACCACGACGGCGTCAGAGCTTAATGTTAATTGTGAAGTTCATATTCCATGCATTAAGCACATCTTGTCAGTAAGGATTTTTCAATTTTGTAGTAATTATCCTAAATTTGTAATATCAATATCCTCAGAAAACGGCAATAATTCCAGGAATTTTAAACTGCTTTTAAAATCTCTTCTAATCCACGTTCATTTTTTCTTGATGTATATTTTGAGATTCAACATCTTAAAACCCCTAACACAGTGTGATTGTAATATTGCATCAATATGATTGTGATTTTCCCGATTGGGGTCAAAATTTGGAAGGTCCAAAGTGTCATTATATGTTCTATTTCTTTGAACTTAGGCTTCACGCTAAGAGAGGCAAAATAATATCGCTTATACCAACTAAAAAATGTAAATCTGCTGGAACCCATCCAATCCTCACTTTACACACATACCATTTTGACTCAAACAACAATATTCCAGCTTCACAAGCGTATGGAGTTAACATTTCACAACTCATACATTTATCTAGAGCTTGTGTCCAGTACATTGATTTTACGGACAGAGCTCAACTGCTGACACAAAGGCTACATAATCAAGACTAAGTTGCTCGTAAGTTGAAGGCATTGCTGTAGCAACTAGAGGCTCGGTGGACTGAGCCTGTGTCGCTCACCTTTCATTGTGCTTTGAAGAAACTGAATACAGAACCTTCCATAGGTGCTTCGCACCAAATTACAGAGAAGATGCTTATGAATCAACAACCAGAAACAAGACTTGCCTATGGCAGTTATGTTTGTTAACGGATAGGGACAAAATTAGCAATCGCTATGGAGCACCTTCCATATATTATTCTACCAAGTTTCGGTTTATTTGGTTAAGCAGTTTCAGAGAAGAAGATTTTGAGAAATCAACCAATCAGAAACAAGCATTGCCTATGGCGGCCATGTTGTCTACGGATCAAAATGAAATGAGCAATCCCTTTAGAGGCCCTTCCATAGATGCTTCCAATCAAGTTTCGGTTCATTTGGCAAAGTGATTTCAGAGGAGAATATGTTTAGAGATCCACTAATCAGAAAGAAGAATTGTGTGTGGTGGCCATGTTTGTTAATTAGCAATATTTACAGAGGACTTTCCAAAGATGTTTTCTACCAAGTTTCGGTTCGTTCGGAAAAACGGTGTCAGAGGAGAAGAATTTTAAAAATCAGCCAATCAAAAACAAGAGTCGCCTGTGGCGGCCATATTTTTTAACAAATCGGGACGAAATGAGTTATCTTAACAGAGGACCTTACATAGATGCTCTTTGTCAAGTTTCGGTTCATTTGGCTTAGCGGTCCCAGAGAAAAAAATTGTTAAAAATCGGTCAATCAGAAAAAAGAATTGATTGTGGCAGCTATGTTTGTTAATGGATCGGAACGAAATGAGTAATCTTTACAGAGGACCTTCCATATATGCTTCCTACCAAGTTTCAGTTTATTTTGCTAAGGGGTTTCAGAGGAGAAGATTACAATGTGAAAAGTTAACGGACGACAGAAAACAGACGACGGACGAGAGCCGACGGACGACGGACGATTGACGCCAAGTGATGGCAAAAACTCACATTGCTTTTGGCAAGGGGAGCTAAAAAAATATATGGTCGGCTTCACGATCTGGTTGACCGTCACAAAATATCCTACGTTATAATATACAATTTAACAGCATCCATACATTTAGGTGCACTCGACGCGCTATCACATTTAATGCTATCCTTACAATAAATAATGCTAAAAGTAAAAACTTGACTTCAAGCGTAACAAAATGGCGTCAGAATTAGGGGTCCGATATCCTACATTATGATGTATATTCACCCCAACGATGTATGATCGCTTGTTTTGCTCAAAAAAGGATCTCGAATCGGTACAAACTTGAATAAATGTCTTATCAACTGCATACTAGTACATGGTAAAGCTTTATGACTTGAAGAAATATTCCAAATTAAAATTTGTAATAACAATTTAGCCCATTAATTGATAAAATGTTCTGGAACATGATGGTAAATTATTGTGAATCATGCTTGCTGGATAATTTTGTCTCAATGTAAATTGTTTAACTTCTGTATAAAGTTTTCTGAATGCATCAGCTAAATTATAGATTTTCACAAATTATAAATAATTTGTTTTTCTTTTGGGTTATTTATATTGCAATAATTATTTGTATCTATCATTTTCAAAGGGGACTATTCACTTGATCAAGAAGTTCGTAATGCCAAGACAGCGTAGTGTCTTACAGAAATATTCAAGGTGTGACAATTGTACCCACCCCCTCTTATTTTTGGTATCAAATTTTAAATTATTTCTATAGAGGTCATTTCAATGCCATGTCACATGGTTCAGTGCATTGTACAACTATTATCTGATAAAATATCAGAATATTTATACTGTTTGTGGCTTAAGCAAAATAAAATGTGATGAACATTGCAGAACATTAACACAAAAATGAACAATAGATGTAAACAATTAAAAACTTTACGATCGCACTTATTTTGTTATTGTTGGAAAGAAATATTTTCTTTAGAGTAATATAATTCGTGAAGCTTAATCACGTTGTCTTGGTATCATTACAAGTTTCGTTCAATATTATGATTGATTTCACTCAATTTTAATATTTTTAAAATGAGTTTTTATTTTGGGCAAATTATGTATTTTTCAATAATTCCAATAATGATATGTCAAAAACACATTTTTGAACAAATCTCTTATAATTTCAGTTTGATATTTTGTCATTCAATACATTTAACATATTTTGTTAGCCTTTTTCTGATTTGTAAAATATTGGTAATAAGAGACGATGCATATTTGTATATCATTACTGGATAGATTAAACAATTTTAAATAATACTTAATTGCTGAAATTACACTTTGGTAATTAAGGAAGGTAGATTTAACATTATATGTTTCTTTAAATTTGACAAAAGGCATTAGTTGTCCTCATATATCAATCAAATTAGTAGAAATACTCCTTTTTATCCTATTTATATAAACAATTGGTGATTGTATTTTTGATCCAAATACTACTGGCGTTTACATCATCAGAACTTAATGAGAGGAGGGGTTGGGGGGGGGGGTAAATGGTCTTACGCTACTTTTAACAATATTTCAGTTATATCGTAGCGGTCAGTTTTATTGATGGCGAAAACCGGTTGAAAGCCACCGACCTGACGTAAACCACTGTCAATCTGTATCACATAATTCAGTTCACCTCCCCTGAGTGGGATATGAACTCACAACGCTAGTGGTGATAGACACTTATTCCATAGGTAGTTGTAAATCCAACTAGCATACGATCACGATCACGAAGGGCCTAGAACTTAATGTTAATTGTTTTTGTGAGTTAGTACATATGATACATTGGTTTTGAAATATATAATACGACAAAAATTGTTTATCTTCAGAGACAATATTATTAATAAAAGATGACACCATTTTAACAATATGTTTCAATAATAGAAAAAAGCTATTTCCAGTAATATTAAAAATAATCTAGATGGGTTTACTCAAGATGTGATTAATAGTGTTTTCTTCTTCATCTTGTATTGGCAAAAGATCCGACAAATTAAGAACATATCAAAAATGGATTTATCTTATCAGAAATACTTTCCACCCCATCCCCTCCCATTTTAAGTGCAATATCCTATATCCGCTCTGTTATATAACTAGAAGTAGCACTTTCCAACTGAACATATTCATGTGATCAAGAAGCTTGTAAAGCCAAGAAATTTTAGTGTTTTAAAACGATTCAAAATGTGACTATTTTATCCCTCCCCCTTTATTGTTGGTATCAGTTTTTAAAACATTCCTACAGAGGAAATGTCAATGATATGTAACCTGGCTTAGCGTGTTGTACAACTATTATCTAATAATATATCAAAATACTATTAGTGTTTGAGGTTAAAACAAAATACAATGCGATCAACATTGCAGATAAACTAACACAAAACTCAACAATAGATGTATACAATTTAAAATCTTCCGGTACATAATATCCGTTATATCATATTTTAGTTGTTGGAAAACATATTTTCTTTACATGAATAAAAATGAGTTTTTTTTGTATATTACATTTCAATAATTTCATTAATAACCTTTCAATGACCATTTTGGTGTAGCTCTCTTCACATTCCAGTTTGATATTTTGTTTTTCAGTACATTATACAAATCTTTTGAGGCTTTTTCCTGGTTTGTAAAAGATTTTCATATTGTTTGATAGTAAGGGGAGTTCTCTTTTTGTAAATAATAACTGGACTTATTAAACGATTTTAAATAAGATTTAATTGTAATTGGAATATAAATAATGAGAAAAAAAAATATTGTTTTTTTTTAGTTATGATAAACAAATATTGAATATTAAACTGAGAGTATTTAACACATATTAAAGGGAATTGTTACTGTATGTGCTAATAAAGTAACTTCAGGTGATGTTTTTTTTTTCATTTTCAAATTAGATCAAGGAAATTCTGGTAAATTTACAAATGCCAGAATTTTCCAGAACTCTTAAAATAAGCACTTTACTATCCCAGTTCCACTTCCGATTACATGATTTTACTGCTCATCTGTCTATTGTATTGAACTTTTCTGGACGATTTGCTCCCTAGTGAAGTTCATTGTGTTGAAAACATAATTGGGTACAAATATAAAATCCACGAATTTACCAAATCACGAAAATTCATGCCCACTAAGAAAAGTACTTTCTAAGTACCTAAATATAACTACCGCTAACACTCAGCCCCCTTTAAATATTTGTAATACCATGTATGAAAACAACCAAATAGATTTACGTCAATGATACTGTAGAAACACTACGTTGTGCTTGGCATCAAATTTTAAATAATTTCTACAAAGGACATTTCAATGTCGTGTCACCTTGGCTTAGCGTGTTGTACAACTATTATCTGATAATATATTAAAATATTTGTATATGTATAATTAGTGTTTGTTCCTTAAACAAAAGGTAATCCGATCAACATAACAGAACAACTGACAAAACCCATCAATAGATGTACACAATTTAAATGTCTACATTCATATATATCCCCTTTCTTATTTTGTAATTGTTGGAAAAAATATTTTCTTTACAGAACTAAAATTCGAGAGATTTAATCACGCCATCTTGTTATCATAAAACATGTATATGGCAATAGATTGGAATAAAACAAAGCAGATATGAAATTTAATGTGGACGACCTTCATCGTGTACATATGTATAAATTCTAAAAGAGAAAATATTTGAAAGGCAAATATTTTTTTTTAAATTGAGAGCAAGAAACCAAAAACAGAAACAGAAACAAAAAGAGGAACAGAAACAGAAACAGAAACAGAAACAAAAACAGAACCAGAAACAGAACCAGAACCAGAAACAGAAACATAGCCAGAAACAAAAACAGAAACAGACACAGAAACAGAAACAGAAACAGAACCATAACCAGAACCAAAAACAGAATATTTGAAGGCAAATATGTTCTTAAAAATTGAGAGCAAGAAATCAAAAACAGAAACAGAAACAGATACAGGAACAAAAAGAGAAACAGAAACATAAACAGAAACATAACATGAACCAGAAACAGAACCAAAAACAGAAACAGAATATTTGAAAAGCAAATATTTTTTTGTAATTGAGAGCAAGAAACCAAAAACAGAAACAAAAACAGAACCATAAACGGAAACAGAACCAGAACCAGAAGCAGAAACAGAACCTGAAACAGGAACAGGAACACAAACAGGAACACAAACAGAAACAGAAACAGAACCAGAAACAGAATCATCGCAATCAGTTAATATTACCAACAACTGAGGGGGGGTTGGTACCTAGTTAGTTTAAATAATAATTACATGATTTTTGAATTGTAAATTCCAATTCGAATACAAAAATATATATCTAATAAAGCATGTCAGTGACCAAATAGCAAATACAAAATATCATGATTATAGTGACATAAATTATATAGACATGTGTATATTATATGCTATTCCGGTCATAGACAGGGTATATAATGTCACATTCACGGATTATGATATATATTCCACTTTCCGAAGGCGAAAGGAATATAAATCATAAGCCGTAAATGTGACATTATATACCCTGTCTATGACCAGAATAACTATTATATTATAGCTCACATCTTCATATTTAAGGAAGAAAAGAAAAAACAAAACAATACAAAAACGAAAACAAAAAACGAGGCCAGTGCCGTATGGAAACGCCAAACTAATTTGGAATTTTCGATACATAAATTTTTATCGAAGAGAAAGAGAAAAATATTACATGACTTTTATACTTTGTAATTCAGAAAAAATATCAGTTAAAAACAAAACTTGGTTTTCTGTAATCCTAAAATTATAATGTCTTAACGATATACCGTTTCTAAAATACTACATTCTTTCGACTTGTGACGTCATAGATTTCTATATCGGTATATCATCATCATCATATTTTTATCAGCTGGGAATGCCACATTATATACCCTGTTTGATAGCTGAATAACAGATATGCATTTTTATAACGGATTTAACCATTGTTTTTTTTAAATACAGAACCCAACTGTATTTAATATATTTTCGCCTTTTATTTTCATTTTTCGTATTTCTAGATGTCCCTTTCCGTACCTCTGACATGCTTTCTTCAATGACGTGAAAATAATTATCACGTCATTGCTCTTCAAACGTTTTGTTTATTATGATGATCATCACGTTGTGGTACAGCCGTAGAACATAGGAGTTTGCTGAGTCGATCAGGTATTTGTGACGGAATTATATGTTGTAATATTGTTTTGTTCATAAAGCCGTTTTGAGTATAAAAACAACATTTAATTTGGTAAAAATGCATGTATTTTTCCGTATTATGCTATTGATTCAATGAAGCAAAATGTTTTGTCGTTCATGTTGTTATCATTTTGGGAGACTGAAATATACAGGGGCCCCTCGACGGGATAGAAATATGTCTTATGTATACGGCTACAGACTTATACATAGCTTGATGTATACGCTTGTTATCAAATCAGAATCTTTACATTTTTATGTGAGCTATAATATATAGTAATATCCCTATAGCTATGTTTCTCGTTTTTCTATTTGTTCAAAAAAAGAACTGTCTGTAACTATGACTACAATATGGTCTACAATTAACAAAGAACTACAACCATATTGTGACATGGTAAAAAATTGAAAAAAAAATGTATTGAATGAAAGTGGCATAACATATATCTGGAACACATAATTTTTATTGGATTGTAAATGCGGTTAATCTCAGTTTAAAAGATATATTCAAACAAGCATCACACACTCCAATCCAAAATTCACCAAAAATCATGTTTTATAGATGTTTCATGGAAACATTCGAATTTGAAAAAAAAATATTTAGGAATTCTGGATAACAAATACTTATTAGACTTTTTTCATGTTTCCAACTAGCAACCATAAACTTCCGATTGAGTTTTGCAGATGACAAGAAATAGAAAGAAACAGAAGATTGTGTAAATTATGTCAAAAACAGGAAATTGGTGATGAATTTCACTGTATTATGGAATTTCAATTTTTTTTCAAGTGTAAGACAAAACTATTATTTAAACAAAACTGTATACAGAACCCGAATATGATACAGTTCAAAAATTGAATGACTTCCAAAAATAGAAAACTAACTAAAGAGATAGATAACGTTGTGTGTGCTCCAGACTAGAATCTCATATTTATTATGTAAATATTGTACACACTTTTTCATGACTGTGTACATCTCTATGCCATGTTGTAAGATATAAAAACGAATTTACTATATATTACTGGAAATTGTTAGTGTACGTGATAATAAAGTATTTCAGTTTATTTTTTTTTATTTTCAAATTCGATCAAATAAATTCTGCTAAATTTACAAATGCCAGATTTTTTCAGAACAGCTAAAATATACATTTTACTATCCATGTTCAACTTCCGATTACATGATTATACGGGTCATCTGTTTATTGTATTGAATCTTTCTCGAATATTTGCTACCCAATGAAATGTATTACGTTGAACATATACAATCCACGACTTTTATTTTGGATACAAATATAAAATCCACGAATTTACCAAAACCACGAAATGTATGCCCACGAAGAAAAGTACTTTCACAGTATATAAATATAACTACCACTAACACTCAGAGGCCCCTTTAAATATTTGTAATAACATGTATAAAAACAACCAAATATATTTACGTCAATGATACTGTAGAAACGCAGAAATAAAATTCGGGAGGGTTGATTACCCTATATTGTTTTCATTAAGCTTTTATACGTCATTGGATTGGAATAAAACAATGTAGATATCAAATGTAACGTGGACGACGCGTTCATCTAATAACCTTCATCAGGTACATATGTGTAAATGCAAAAAGACAAAATATTTGAAAGTCAAATATTTTAAAAAAAAATTGGGAGTAAGAAAACCACAGAACAGAAACAGAAACACAATTTTTCAGGAAATCATCGATATTCCTAACAGACCTTTCTGATCTCTTCATCATGCCGATCTTTCTCTTTATTCCGATGAGGGAGAATATATGCAAACATTTTTCACAGACAAAATAAGATATACAATCTAAAGCCTTTAATCTGACAATTATATTAATTGCCGATGTTCTGCCCACAGCGTACCCTTCCGGAGCATCTGAGTTATCCTACGGTTTTTAGTGGGGTTCGAGTAATTCGATCTTTAGTTTTATATGTATGTTTTGTAGATCTTTGTTTTTCCTTTTGTTCTTTTTCATTTGGCCATTGTATTGTCTGTTATTCTTCGATATACGGATTCTGATTACCCCTTTGGTAATTTCAACCTCTTCATTTTCCATTAATATGCCACCACCGAATTCGAGATAAACGAAACAACAGAAATAACCACCTTTGTTTTACTTCTTGACCTTTACCTGAAATTTGACGCCAATGGTCAACTTGCTCCCACTCCCTATGACAAAACAGACGACTTCAATGTTGCTATTTTAAATGTTTAACAAATTAATAGTATTATTACAACAGGTTCCACACATGCAGTTTATATTTCACACTTCTACGCATAAATAGAACACTTTAAGCTGGTGAAAATATAGGTCCTGAGTTGACTCAAGCACAAAATAGTGCTGTTATTAAACATATTAATGGAGTTCTAATCCTGTAATTGGTAGCATGACATCCTGAAAGAATTATAACAAACACCAAAAACCCCGGACATACATAAATGTAATCACAATCAACATATAAATGACAACCACATACACATAAAACAACAGAAGCAGGTTCTTCTTGTTACATAAGACCGCCTGTGTTTCTAACCATTAATTTTTTTTTTATTTTATTTAATTTTCCCTCATTCTTTGGCATTCTAGAATATGTCATATGAATTTTCGTGTTTCCTATTGCATCTAAAAGGAAAATTCAAATCGCTTGACTGTTTCACTCGGTTCCTTTCAAGATATTTGTTTGCAAAACAAATAAAAATATAATATATTCTTATTTCAGTCGAAAGACAATACCAATCGAGAAATGTCCATCTATGATATCCTCTTGGTCGATGAAATGTTTACGGTTATAGATTTTGCAGAATAACAATTGCGTTTTGGAAACGAAACAAATCTTAGAGTTAGATGCTTCCGTATTTTATTGTATTCATTATTATCTGTTCATTTTTCGTCACTGGTGTTTTTACGATATAATCAAAGTATTTAATAATTCACGCTTCACTTTATGTTTTCACAGATATTTTTACGTACTTCATGTAGTTCGTAAATGAAAACCCTCGCTAGTCTTATAACTTATCAAAAATATAGAATATCAAAACTAGAGTAAAATAGTGTAATTTAAATAAACGTTACAGAAACCGAATGGTAATCAATAATGGACAATCCAGAGAAACTGGCAACAATGGGTAACAAAGACACAATACCAAGACAAACAACCAAAGAAGAACAACACAATATGTGATGGACACCACCACAAGACACAATATAGAAAAATACATATAGTATAACTAATCGTAGATTTTGAATATCAAAATAAGACCACGAGTGACCGAAGTACGCATAAGGATTAAACGAGTGGGCGGGAACTTGTTCCGTCCACGAGTTTAATCGTTAATGCGTATTCGGTCACGAGTGGTCTTATTTTGATATTCAAAATGTATGATTTAGTTATACTGTTCATTATATAGACTTTCAAAATTTCTTATATATTATTTTTGTTATTTGTATATTTGATTGCACGCGTGTGAATCTACGAGCAATGATACTATAGGGTTAAGGTGGAAGAGTCTGCCATCTTGAAAATGTGAAATTCTGTTTTTCATATTTACAACAATGTACAAAAATAATTAAAACGCTTACCTTGAAAGCTTATTTTAGTTAAATTAAATCACAATTGAAGCGCATACGAAGCCACATAGCGTCTAATCTTTACGTTTCAAACTGCAAGTTTGCATATGACGTCAATAACGTCATCTTGGTTATGTGCCAAAGTCATCTATAACATTTCGCGGAATTTGTTCAGCTTACAATCGTATGTGTATTCACCGTTGCACAGCAAGGGACGTAACCACCACACTTATATTTTTGCAAAAGTAGTTCCGGAGGGAAAAAACAGATTCTTCACATGTGAAATACCGGAATTTATTTCACGGATAAATCTCCATAATTCTCACCTATCTATATGATAAAATATATATAATTACCTTCTAGCTTGAATGAAGAAATGGTAATCAGTTTAGTTCTTTCTTGTTTGATACAGTGAGGATCCTTTTAATGTTAGTTTTCGTGGAAAATTAAAATAACACAAAGTTCCCTTGCTTAGAAAAAAAAATAGCTCGCAAGCTTTCTTATAAATGTTTAGAAACCTATCAAAGACGAAGCTTAACGGGATTTAACCAAGCTGTGCATATTACAATTTAAATACCCCCAGATGTCTTTGTTCAATGTATTAGGGTTCCCACGGGATAATATTATATCATGTAAATTCACATGTATATTATATTATTATTATTAAATTATAATATTTCTACAACATACGAAATACACAATACAAATCGTAAAAATAACACAAAGGTTTCAGAAACAATCATTAATTATACTTATATTAATCTGTACCCTTACGTTTTTCCTTTAATATGAGACTAGACCATTTACGTTAATTTGAAATATGCCATGATTATGTCTTTGTTGTTGCTTAGTTTGGTCTTCAGGAGAAATAGTTATATTTCCATTCCTTTGGTTTCTATGCCAATTATTAAATCAAATTGTAAACAGTGACGGTCAATAATTCCCTCGAAATCAACAAACCGAACTATCACCTCTCAGTGAACACTGAAAAGGGGGTAGACAACGACAGTGGATATTTGAAATTTAGGTCCTGGTTTGGAACATACACAAACATGTGGCGGTGTTACACCGGTTAATGGGATCCCAACCCTCCACTCTTGATCAATGGGATCCCAACCCTCCACTCTTGATCACTGGGATCCCAGCCCTCCACTCTTGATCACTCGACAACGACAATCCGTATGTAACTAAGCGAATAAAAGAAACTTGCACAGAACATAAATAGTAGTATAAATGTACTTATTCAATTACTAGTTATAGCAACTGGTTGTACCAGACAAATAAACCTGTTGTTATGTTGTGTATCAGAACATCACTTTACTGTAATATACCTTCATACTTGTGTACTCTGTGTTTGTCTTGTTATTACTTCTACATTGTTTCATCTTTATACCTGTGCTGTTGTCATGTTGTGTAGCTAGATGATCATTTTACTGTAATATCCCCTCAGACTTGTGTACTCTGTGCTTGTCCTGTTTTTACATCTACATTGTTTTGTCTTTATACTTGTAATGTCCTTATGTTGTATATCCAGATCACTTCTTTGCTGCAATATAACTTCAGACTTGTGTACTCTGTGTTTGTTTTGTAATTACTTCGACTTTTCTTTATCTTTATGCTTGTTATGTTTTTATGTTGTGCATGCATATCATCACTTTACTCTAATATCCCTTCAGACTTGTATATTTGTCAAAGCACAACATATTATCGTTATCCCACCAATCATTCTTCTCGTCGACGATCATTTTTTTAATTTTTTAGATTTGGGTATTTATAGTCAACTTCCAATATTTTGAATTGTTTAAGTACAGATTTGAAACAAAACTTCTTCAAAGACGCCAGACCTCTGCCCTATTATGATATCAGATGTAGATATTTAAATATAGTACATATTGGAATAAGGAATACTTGTAGTGCATTAGATAATGTTTTATTTCATGCTAATTTGATACCTAGCCCATCTTGTTCTTCCTGATATTCTACTGAGAATGCTGAACAATTGATTTTTTTTGGCTGGAGATTTTTGTCCAATGAAATAGTTTACTTCAATTCCGTTACTAATAAAATCATTGAGTTTAAACTGTAAAATTACTGGTGGGTGATCAGAGTGAAAACTATTCTGAAACATGATAGTATAAACATTGAGACACTTTAAAAATCAACTGCTGTTTTACTCAATGGATTGTTTTTGTAAATCGCTTCAATTATGGATAAAATGTTTTTGAATGCATCAGTTAAATTATAAATTTATCAATTCTAAAATTTTTTCCTTTGCGCTTGGGTTATTTATATTACAATAATTACTAGTATCAATGTTTGATTTTAGACCTGAATGAAATCTCCAATTACTACAAGTGACTTGGTGTCAAAATATTCAGCTATTTCACATATTCCAGAGTAGAAATGGGTTATACCATTTTTTTTTTTTTTTGCGCCGTAAAAATTAACTAATGTATTTTTATTATCAATTTCAATATCTTATGTTAGTAAATTCCAATTATCATCTTTTTTTATTTTTTGTAATTATATTATATTCAAAATATGTATTACATAGAATTGCTACCCCTCTTTGATTAGAAGTAATGGAGAATACACTCCAACTGTAGATTCTAAAAAATAATCAACGAGACCCGTAAGGGTCGAGTTGAATATTTTTAAGAATATACAAGTTGGAGTGTATTCTCTTACATAATACATTTCCATCAGCAAAAAGTGTTTTCATTTTATGTTTACCTTTTTAATGTTCAGAAAACTAAATAAGCCACAATTAACAAAAAATAAACAACACAATTTTATCGGCATTCGTGTTTTCGATTCTTGTTTTAAAAGAGTTCATATACTCGTCAGTTCTGAACATAAATTATTCCAGATCTGAAATATTTGTATCGTGTCTAGTATATATTGATCAATTGCTACTTTAAGCAAATTGTTGATATTTTATTTTAACAAAGTTTACTATCAAGAGTCATATAAACTAATTATAGAGTATAGTAGTGTGGTCACCGTAGCCTAGTGGTTAGGTGAAAGTTTTGAAAGTCAATGTATTCTTTAAAAACAACCCAGCAGTTGTTCGATACCCGAAAGTTCCAAAATATGTATATCCCGTTTTTAAGCCTAAAACAGTAAAAGGTTAAAGTTCATATATTCAAGAACAAAAGAATGAACTGTAGATTCTTAAAAATAATCCACTGTTCGAACAATAGTATGACGTCAGAGAAATGTATTATGTAAAAAGAGTTAATGGTGCATTCTCCTCCACCCTGGTTTATAATAAATCGATATTCTATTCTGTGTATCTTGAAAGCAATACAATACAACCAGGGGTGTGGAAATGCCATGCCCGACTTGCCCGACTCGTACACATAACCGACCGGGCAAGTATTTTTTTGTGTATTGGTTGTCCATGGACAAGTGAAAATTGGCCATGTTCTCTGTGGGGGGGGGGTCAATTTTCTTTTGATAATGGTCAAAAGATCATCAAATACGACAGTCTGTAACTATGTTGGTTAAAAGTTTATGACTAAAAATAGATCAATTGTTTAGACAGACAAATTAAGTACGCAAGTTTTTTGCATTTGCATTTCTCATTGACTCGGGATTGACGCCTAGGTTTTATCTTCTGTATACCGGAAATTGAATTATTGATTTTTCGAAAGATGGACAAGTTTGTCATCAACCAAGAAAAGAATCCGTTGCTACTCTCCAAATAATGATAAACCGCTAAAACGAAAGTCGCAGGCGGAGAAGGATAAACAATACGAAAAGAAACGAAAACGTGAATTTCAACAAACATGGTTAATCGATTTTCCGTGGTTGCGATACAAGGAAACTTTTCTTTAGATAATAAAATTAGCTTTAGCAAATGAACACATATTTAATTGGAAATAAGTTAAATGATTAACAAATCAACTCAATAAATCAACATATATGTAAGGCATAGTACCAATTCAACAACAAATTCTGGGCAAGTGACTTTTTTTTCGGACAAGTAAAATTTCCATTTAGACTTGCCCGGGGACAAGTGCTCAGATCAGATATTTCCACACCCCTGACAACTCTTTAATTTCAGATATTTGAATACATCTATTCGTGTTCCTTTAGAATTCAAACCTTGTCAGTTGTCTACAGGAGACAATTTGTAGGGTAGTATTTCACTGAAAATGGAATTAACTATATACATCAAGAACATCAATATGTCTCTTGTCTCAAGCATCTCTCAATTAAACAATAAAGGTACACAAGCACAAACATACCTGATTATATACATATACGTGTTTATAACGTACACTTTCTAAATACACAAAGCAAAAATAAAGATGGAAGTAAGCAAAAGGAAAATAAAATAAAGCTTTCCTATCATAAATTGAACTAAAATAAAAACAATTTTGTTGATCTAAATTTGAAATCTGCCTACCCAAGTTTGACTTTTTTTACAATGAAAGGGAGGTAATACAGATGTGTTGCTAAGCTTGATAGAGTAAAATCACACTTACCCTAAGTACTTCTTGTATACGAGAAACGTGCTTACTTTATCTTATTATATGGGAGTTGATTTTTACTGTACTTGTTTTATTTATATATCAAACCATTCATAAAGAATTGAAAGATTGAAATAGCAAAAGATGGGGGAATTAATTGAAAATGTTTTACAAATGAAAAGGTAACATCAAAAATATACTACATGTGAATATCTAACATTAGAGCTGAAACCTTGTGTAGTGTTCTATAACAATCAAAGTTCATATATATTGCTGTTCTCAAACTCCTTCATAGGCATGTGATGTTCTCAAACTCCTTCATAGGCATGTGATGTTCTCAAACTCCTTCAAAGGCATGTGATGTTCTGAAACTCCTTCATAGGAATGTGATGTTCTGAAACTCCTTCATAGGCATGTGATGTTCTGAAACTCCTTCATAGGCATGTGATGTTCTGAAACTCCTTCATAGCCATGTGATGTTCTGAAACTCCTTCATATGCATGTGATGTTCTCAAGCTCCTTCATTGGCATGTGATGTTCTCAAGCTCCTTCATTGGCATGTGATGTTCTCAAACTCCTTCATAGGCATGTGATGTTCTCAAGCTCCTTCATAGGCATGTGATGTTCTCAAACTCCTTCAAAGGCATGTGATGTTCTCAAACTCCTTCATAGGAATGTGATGTTCTGAAACTCCTTCATAGGCATGTGATGTTCTGAAACTCCTTCATCGGCATGTGATGTTCTGAAACTCCTTCATAGGCATGCGATGTTCTCAAGCTCCTTCATAGGCATGTGATGCTCTCAAACTCCTTCATAGGCATACATTTTTTCCCACAACGATACCATATTATGAGGAATAATTTACATAAATGCATATTAAACTAAAAGACGAGATAACATCCATATACTAAATATAGGCAAACTTGTTGTTCATTTCACCAGTTTAGGTATTATATTTTCGCAATGAAATTTAAATTGTATGCCAATAACATCAGGTGTGTAAGTATATGTCGGTGTTGTGTAAATACATGCAAAGGGAGGCCGTTGTGATCTGACTTCCTACAGATCATAGATTTTAAATCATTTAAAAAGAAAGGAAAATGTAATTATCTTCTTATTACGATAAATCAATCAATATACACAGAGTACATGTTAAATGGAATTTGATTTCAGTAATATATCAATGCTGTGTATAAGAATATGGAAGTCACAATCGATTATACTATATATTTGGTTTTCCCCTGTTTCCTCCACCAATAAAACTGACCGACACGATATAACTGACCTCCACGATATAACTGACCTCCACCAATAAAACTGACCGACACGATAGTACCGAATATTGTAGAAAGTGGGGTTAAACATCATAAACCCAAACCAAACATGTTGGAATATCTAACTGTCATACATATGATTGGAGGTACGGGTTATGGTTATGGTGTTTAATGTCAATATTTCAAGTACATTGCTGGTGGTCAGTTTTATTGGTGGAGTTACCCGGAGAAACCACCAACTTGCACCAAGTCATTGCCAACTTTTACCACATAATTTAGTTTCGAGTACACATACATCGCCATGAACGGGATTCGAGCATAGTGGTGGCAGGTACTGATTGCACAGGTAGTTAAAAATGCAACTACCATACTGTCATATATATGTCAAACATGTTGGTCAATATATCTAATTATTATACCTCAGTTGTAATTTTCTATATAAAAATCAGCTCGATAGTTTTACTATTTTTCCAGGCTTATGTCGAGAAGTTTACTTCACCGGTCAATAGTTTCCAACTATTTGACGGACATCGTCACATTGTTTCGCGGAATGTTATTGCCGTGTACGGATTGGTTACTTGGCTTTACTATTACATTCGGAACTAATCTGCTTTCGTAAAATTCGAGAGACACTACAAGTGTGCAGACGCTTCGAATATGACAGGTATATCTGTGTCCCTCACAGATGATGATTTAGCCAGAGCAAATTTTACAATAAGTATCCTATATAAATTGTGTGTTGTTAATAATAATTAATTTGAGTCTTATAAATAACCACTGTATTTATTTCTTCTTAAGATAAGATGAACGAGAATTTAAATTTGTATTTATGAACGAGAATTACAATTTTTATTTAAACGAAGAGAAGTCACACACAAATACGAGTTTTAATTTGTAATTAACAGGGATGCTTTATTTAGACATATTACATTAAATATAAGTCGTTGCCGTTCACTTCATTGGGTTCGCAAAATTGTAGATGTCTTAGATTGAGAGGGTCGTATGGAAAACCATCCAGAAATATTATTGCAACATTTTAGTACATTACTTTACAATTATTTATTCATAAACAAATTTGTTGTTTGTAGGAGGGCTCATGTTTATTTGTATTTGTTTGTGCATAGTGGTGTCCAACACATATTGTGTTGTGTTTTTGTTGTTTTTTTTCTTCGTCTTGTGTGACCTGCATTGTCAGTTTCTCTTTCGGTATAATAAAACACTTATTAACTAGATATTCGGGGAATAGTAAGTTTATTGACCCCTTGATACCAACTATTGCCCTTGGCTTCGCCTCGGGCAATAGTTGATATCTCGGGGTCAATTGACTTACTATTCCCCTCATACCCAGTCAATAAGTATAAACTGTCATATATATGTCAAACATGTTGGTCAATATATCTAACTGTCATATATATGATTGGAGATACGGGTTATGGTTATGGTGTTTAATGTCAATATTTCAGGTACATTGCTGGTGGTCAGTTTTATTGGTGGAGCTACCCGGAGGAACCACCAACTTGCAACAAGGCATTGCCAGCTTTTATCACATAATTTAGCTTCGAGTACACATACATCGCCATGAACGGGATTCGAGCATAGTGGTGGCAGGTACTGATTGCACAAGTAGCTAAAAATGCAACTACCATACGGTCACGGTTTTTTGTTGGTAAACTGCAAATTTTTAAATAACTTAAATAGATTGACATTATATATTCATTTACCTTTAATCTCTACTGTCTGTAAAATACGAAAAACATAGCTAACAAATGTAAATAGACTTTAAACAATGAAATTAGTAAACAAGCAAAAAAAAAAGACAAGAAAGATAACTCCAGCTGTAATACCACAAATATTTTGTTCTTTGTTCTATAACGTACTGGGATAGCAGTTAAAATAGCACTAAAACCCACTACAAGATTATATATAGTAGTGTTACATAATATTTACTGTTTGTTATTTTGATATGTTTATAAACAATTAAAAAATACAATAAAACACATTGACGTTTATAAACGAGTGTGATTAAGTACAACATCAGACGTTTTTTATGATATTTTATATTTTAATATCCAAGAAAAAAATTGTCAATGAAATGAAATTAAAAAAAAATAAAACAACTTTGCCGACACATTTCCAAAATCCAACGAAATAAAAGCGTTGAAAGAGTCAAGATCGATACCCCTAGCATACATAGATACATGACCGCTCATTTCCTGACGTGAGTTCAGTTGAAACAGATACTTCTGTTGTGCTTCGTCGTCAGAAATATTGAGTAATTAAAGTCCATAAAGCTAAGCAAATGTCAAGGTATATGAGGGGTAACCAGATGACGTACAGGAAGACAATACAATGATAAAAGGAAATTTCAGTAACCAGAAGACGTACAGGAAGACAATACAGTTATAAAAGGAAATTTCAGTAACCAGAAGATGTAATTTAACTACAATTATCAATGGAAATTGGACGAACAAACAAACAATGACATGAGGAATGAACCGACTATTTTATCTCGAATCAGCTTAATATCAAGATATCACTTATTTATGCTCATATTTATTGCAAACGAGCCTTCCTTTTTATTGAGTAATCCAACATACATTCTGCTAACACACACTATAAACAAAGGTAAGAAAGGTTTGGGGATGACAAAGGAGGTAATCAGAAATTGTACATCGTAAAAGAACAGACAATACAATGACCAAAAGAAATAAAGGACATTGACCAGAAGACGTACAGGAAGACAATACAGTAATCAAAGGATATTT
Source organism: Gigantidas platifrons (assembly GCA_002080005.1). Taxonomy (NCBI): domain Eukaryota; kingdom Metazoa; phylum Mollusca; class Bivalvia; order Mytilida; family Modiolidae; genus Gigantidas; species Gigantidas platifrons. The sequence goes on along the minus strand of MJUT01016330.1, from coordinate 43,925 downwards.
CATTGACCAGAAGACGTACAGGAAGACAATACAGTAATCAAAGGATATTTCATTGACCAGAAGACGAACAGGAAGACAATACAGTTATCAAAGGATATTTCAGTAACCAGAAGACGTACAGGAAGACAATACAGTAATCAAAGGATATTTCATTGACCAGAAGACGTAATTTAACTACAATGGAAATTGGACGAACAAACAAACAATGACATGATAAATGAACCGACTGTTTTATCTCGAATCAGCTTAATATCAAGATATCACTTATTTATGCTCATTTTTATTGCAAACGAGCCTTCCTTTTACATTGAGTAATCTAACATACATTCTGCTAACACACACTATAAACAAAGGTAAGAACAGTTTGGGGATGACAAAGGAGGTAATCAGAAATCGTACATCGTAAAAGAGCAAAGACGAAAAGGAACGAAAAGAAATAAAGGACAGCAATTAGCATGAATACCACAAGCAACCGGGAATTAAGACACAGTGAACATATCCGAGATCATTGTGAAAAAAATGTAATACATACAAAGCTGCTTTCACGGAGTGTTCCCAGATATACGGTTGATAAGCCAAACTAAAACAAAATGTTTCATTTTCTATGATGACCCATTGCCGTTGCTTATTTGGAAAAAAAGATAAAACAAAATACAATGTATCTAACTTTGCTTGGTGCGACCTTGGGGTTTGCAGAGTAAAAGAACAGCGAAATGAAAACACGTTTTAGTTGATCAATAACTGTAAAGTTTTTAAATAAACGCTAGAAAAATCCGAAAACGCAATCAGGAATGGACAACCCAGAGACACTGGTATTAATGTACACACAAGACACAAAACGAAGACAAGCAAAAGAGAAAACTAAGATGAGGAGAAACACGACACCAACAAAAAACTGGGGGAACGTTAACGTGGTCTTTTCATTAATATTTAAAAAGTGGTGCGCATTGTGTCTCAGTATATAATAGTACGGTTCAAATCAAAAGATTGTTTGAAATAAGATTGTGGAGCAGGTATATTGTCTAACATTTTTTATAGTATGTATCTTGACAGTTTTAGTCGATATATTGGTGTATTAAAAGGGTTTGAAATTGTAGCAAATAAAATGAGCTTGAAGATATCAAAGTGGGGTGTCAATTGGGAAAAGTACAATGAAACAAAGTCAAAGACAAGAGTAAACAATGACAAACTACTATCTAGAACACTCAAGCTTAAGAAGGTTAAGCAATTCAAATCTAACTGAATTCGGGTTCTCCGGAAAGGCTACCAGTTCCTGTTCCGTTAGTAGGAATATAAGTAGGGTTCATGTTGTTCAATCTTTTGTTTTCTAGGTTATGTTATGAAGATAATGTCCTTTTTTGGTCCTTGTATTATCGTAATATCTGTCTGGTTATAGTGAATTATATTTCATGCCGTGACCTGTTTACAACTACATGACATAAAGTGTGTAAGTGACCTATGAGGGGTGAATGGTTTTATCTGGGTTCTTCTGATTCTACCACACAATACAACTGAATGCCACAATATAACTTAAATAGTGTTGAAACCCATAACCAATACCCATTAACGCTATTATCATGAATTACACATCAAAAAACCAGCAGGTACCGTAATGATCTTACTACTTAATTCTAAATTGCACTCTTGGAGACCAACAGTTATCGTATAAAATGCTATATATAAATAGACAACTATTAAGATGTTTTGATACCAAGATTGCAATTGTGTTCTTTACGGTTTCAAGGACAGAACGTTATCTCGATATTATATAAATGTTAGATAAAACCGTAGAGGCTAATAAGGATAGACAACCGAGAGACATCGTCAACATTAGTCACACATAATACACAGAACGAAGAAATAACAAAGCGAAATAAGCACACAAAGCAAAGACAAATAGCAACACGTATCCCACAATATATATTTGGAAGGGTGAACCGGAAGGTGGGATGGGGAAGTTGTAGGAGCGGACCAGACAGTCGGTGTGTGTCTGTGGATGAGAGGTGGGCGGTTAGAAGGGAACCAGAAAGTGAAAAGCTAGTATTAAGACTGGACAGGACAGGAGCATCAAGTTTTTTAAACTGACAAGCAATGACCAAAATGGAAACAAAGTAAAAACAAAAACTCTATATTGAAAAAAAACAAAGAGAAACAAAACAAAACACCGAATAAAAACGAAAAAGCCTTTTTTGAATTAAAACCATACTTTTGCATCCATTTATTAACTGCATAATATTTACTAGCTTCCGTACTATAAATTCAGCTTTGATTCATATTAAAAAATATAGTTTTGCTCTCCACAAACACTGTTCAATATACTTTTGAGATCTGACTGTTCGATAATTATAAATGCCCAATCGTAAGCTGTATATAACCAACAAGCTGTATTACATTAACAACAGATACCTCCACGTAATCAAAATGCCACGAAGACATACAATACAGTTACAGCTATGTTTGTACGTCTTCAGTAAACACTTAGTTTAAGCTGATTTTATTTTTATCTTACAAGGTCGGTTGTCATACACCAGCCAACATTGTAGCAATGATCAGTCTGTTCAGGGTTCAAGTCAATGTCATGTCAAATTTAAGAGGTAGTTTTGGCAACTAGTATTAAATACTTGTCCAAGCAATCAAGATTAATTCGACTTGCAATGCAATATAATACTAACGATAGGACACCGATAATGCTACTAATATACAGCTACCACCGTGGTTGCGATCGAATGGTAAATGGTGCATTTATACATGTTCGATCCGTGCCTATGACTGTTAAGGCTTGCTAGTTCGATTCGGCCATGGGGAGCTATACTCTATCAACCTTATCTGATAGTTTATTAATGCCTCGTGTCAGGTTCAGTAGCCTTCAAGTTGGCAACAACCCTCTGTTGGAGAACCACCACGATATAATTGAAATATTGTTGAAAGTAGCGTTATATACCTTCAAACCAAACCATCTATTGAAGAAACATCTGATAGGAATCGCATGATGTGGAGTGATATATCCTTGATAGTGGCTTTGCATAGCTACAATTCTAATCATACAATACCATATATATAGAACAATACAAACACATCCAACCCCTGAAAGACTTATAGTATAAAATACTAGATAGATGAAACAATACAAACACACCCAACACCTGAAAGACTTATAGTATAAAATACCTGATAGATGAAACACTACAAACACACCCAACCCCTGAAAGACTTATAGTATAAAATACTAGCTAGATGAAACATTACAAACACACCCAACCCCAGAAAGACTTATAGTATAAAATATAAGATAGATGAAACAATGCAAACACACCCAACCCCTGAAAGACTTATAGTATTAAATACTAGATAGATGAAACAATACAAACACACCCAACCCCAGCAAGACTTATAGTATAAAATATTAGATAGATGAAACAATACAAACACATCCAACCCCTGAAAGACTCATAGTATAAAATACCACATAGATGAAACAATACAAACACACCCAACCCCTGAAAGACTTATAGTATACAATACCAGATAGATGAAACAATACAAACACACCCAACCCCTGAAAGACTTATAGTATACAATACCAGATAGATGAAACAGTACAAACACACCCAACTCCTGAAAGATTTATAGTATAAAATACCAGATAGATGAAACAATACAAACACACCCAGCCCCTGAAAGACTTATAGTATAAAATACTAGTTAGATGAAACAATACAAACACACCCAACCCCTGAAAGACTTATAGTATAAAATACAAGATAGATGAAACAATACAAACACACCCAACCGCTGAAAGACTTATATTATAAAATACCATATAGATGAAACAATACAAACACAGCCAATCCTGAAAGACTTAAAGAATAAAATACCACATAGATGAAACAATACAAACACACCCAACCCCTGAATTTTTTTTAGTATAAAATACCACATAGATGAAACAATACAAACACACCCAACCCATTAAAGACTTATAGTACAAAATACCAGATAGATGAAACAATGCAAACACACCCAACCCCTGAAAGACTTATAGTATAAAATACCAGATAAATGAAACAATACAAACACACCCAACGCCTGAAAGACTTATAGTATAAAATACCAGATAGATGAAACAATACAAACACACCCAACCCCTGCAAGACTTATAGTATAAAATACCTCATAGATGAGACAATACAAGCACACCCAACCCCTGAAAGACTTATTGTATAAAATACTAGATAGATGAAACAGTACAAACACACCCAACCATGAAAGACTTATAGAATAAAACACCACATAGATGAAACAATTCAAACACACCCAACCCCTGAAAGACTTATAGTATAAAATACCAGAGAGGTGAAACAATACAAACACACCCAACCCCTGAAAGACTTATAGTATACAATACTAGATAGATGAAACAATACAAACAAACCCAACCCCTGAAAGACTTATAGTATTAAATACCTGATAGATGAAACAATACAAACACACCCAACCCCTGAAAGACTTATAGTATACAATACCAAATAGATGAACAATGCAAACACACCCAACACCTGAAAGACTTATAGTATAAAATACCAGATAGATGAAACAATACAAACACACCCAACCCCTGAAAGACTTATAGTATAAAATACCTCATAGATGAGACAATACAAGCACACCCAACCCCTGAAAGACTTATTGTATAAAATACTAGATAGATGAAACAGTACAAACACACCCAACCATGAAAGACTTATAGAATAAAACACCACATAGATGAAACAATATCAACACACCCAACCCCTGAAAGACTTATAGTATACAATACAAGATAGATGAAACAATACAAACACACACAACACCTGAAAGACTTATATTATACAATACAAGATAGATGAAACAATACAAACACACCCAACCCCTGAAATACTTATAGTATACAATACTAGATAGATGAAACAATATAAACACACCCAACCCCTGAAAGACTTATAGTATAAAATACCAGATAGATGAAACAATACAAACACACACAACCCTTGAAAGACTTATAGTATAAAATTCCAGATAGATGAAACAATGCAAACACACCCAACCCCTGAAAAACTTATAGTATCATATACCAGATATATAATATTTATTCTGAGCGGTATAACTTTTATATTACATTTATTCTGATCTGTATAACTGTTATATAATATTTATTCATAACATTTATACCGATCAGGATAAATATAATATAAAAGTTATACCGATCAGAATAATTATTATATAAAAGTTATACCGATCAGAATAAGTATTATATAAAAGTTCCGCAGATCAGAAAACATATTATATAAAGTTATACGATCAGAATAAATATAATATAAACGTTATACCGATCAGGATAAATATTATATAAAAGTTATGCAGATCAGAATACATATTATATAAAGTTATACGATCAGAATAAATATTATATAAAAGTTATACCAATCAGAATAAATATAATATAAAAGTTATACCGATCAGAATAATTATTATATAAAAGTTATGCAGATCAGAATACATATTAAATAAAGCTATACAGATCAGAACTAGGACTGTGAGTGACCTCACTGAGTGATATCCCCCGCTTGCAGTTCAGTAGGATTTGCGCTTACAAGGTAGATGCCCCCCCCCCCCACGCGTTTTCGTGAAAGTTTTAAAAATTAGAATTTGTATAAGGTGTATTGATAGTATCAAGATTGGCAAATACTATTCATTTAAAAAAAAAAACGTATAATATACATTTCATGGATATTTGAAATTGTTGAACAGGTTATACGATAAAACCTGGTTAGGGTCAGTTTACGCTTAATAAAGCGGTTTATGAAAAGCATAAACTGACCCAAAACAGGTTATGCAAGTATAACATGTTCACCAATTTCAAATATTTCTGATAATTTAATTTTTACAACAAAATTTAATGATTCCTCGATTTTAATTGCGATTATTTCATGTGACTATTTGAATTTGTTGTTAGCGGATGAACACGTTGGTGACGTCACAATTCCAACCCAGGTCATCGAGTATAACCAAATTTTTTTTCCAGGCGGATTAGCCAATCAGATTGAAATATTCAAATCAAATTATTGTTAATTGTACACTGTTGAAAGCGCTCAGGTAATCCCGTTTAGACCCCACCTATCTAAGTATCATTACAGCCACTGTCGATATCTAAATATAACTACGAATACAATAGATATATGAACATAGCTGCCACTTAAGTGGATATCTAAATATAATTACAATCACAGTGAGTATCTAAATATAACTACGACCAGTGTATATCTAAATATAACTACACCTACTGTGGATATCTGAATATAACTACAGCCACGGTGGATATCTAAATATAACTACGCCAACTGTAGATATATAAATATAAATACGGTCACAGTAGTCAGTAGATATCTAAATATAACTACGACCGTAGTGAATATCTAAAAATAAACAAGGTCCCAGTAGATATCTAAATATAACTACTACCATAGTGGATATCTAAAAATAACCATGGTCAAAGTGGATATCTAGTTATAACTACGGTCATAGTGGATATCTAAATATAGCTGCGACCATAGTGTATATCTAAATATAGCTACGACCATTGTGGATATCTAAAGATAACCATGGTCACAGTAGATAGCTAACTATAGCTACGGTCATATATATCTAAATATAACTACAGCCACTGTGGATATCTAAATATAACAACAGCCACTGTGGATATCTAAATATAACTACGAATACAGTAGATATATGAATATAACTGCCACCTAAGTGGATATATAAATATAACTACAATCAGAGTGAATATCTAAATATAAGTACGACCAGTGTATATCTAAATATAACTACATCCACTGTGGATATCTAAATATGACTACAGTCACGGTGGATATCTAAATATAAATACGGCCACGGTGGATATCCAAAGATAGCAACGACCACAGTAGACATGTAAACATTCAGTTTGGTCTATTGATTTGTATCGTCACATGGATCTTACTAACGTGTTGTGTGCATTAAATTAGATATATACAATTTTATTTCAGAGATTGTTTCAACTCAATCGTGATTACCACACTTCTTGGAAAAGGACAGGTGTGACATTTATGAAGACTTTATCGACCTGACTAATGAAATTCCACCTTGAGATGGGTCTTACACCCTTACCACTGGAGGTATTGCTAGAAGTCTAGTCAGAATTTAATATGAAAGCCCCCACTTTGAGATGTGTGCTAACCATTACCACTGGAGGTATTGATAGAAGTCTAGTCAGAATCTAACGAAATGAAAGCCCACATGTCCCTTTAAATATTTGTAATATCACCAGTAGAACACAAATAGATAGATCTACCTTATGTTTGGTATCAAATTTTAAATCATTCTTACAGAGGACATTTCAATGTCATTTCACCTGGCTTATCGTGTTGTAAAACTATTATCTGACAATCTATTTAAATACCAAGAGTGATTGGGGTTTAAATAAAATGTGATAAACATTTCAGTACAACTAACAAAAATACATAAATAAATGTATACGATTGAAATCTCTAGGGTCATAAATATCCTGAATATTATTTTGTAATTGTTGGGGAAAATGTATTTTAGGAAAACTTAATCACGCTACCTAGATATCGTAAAAGATTGATTTGGCAATATAACGGGACAGTTGCCAAAAAGCAAATAACAAATGCATGAGTATACAGACATAAATTATGTAGACACCTGTATATGGGCATTTTTATTGCAAATAAACCAGTTTGAGCTTGGTCTTCCGGTTTAGAAACTGGTTCGAAACTGGTTTGAAACTAGTTTATTGGTTTGTCTTTTGTAATAAATAGATGGTTTTATACATATAAATAAAAATGGCTGATTCGTATGTGATCAATATTTTAATGCAATATATATTTGAACGAGTATACAGTTTTTTTTCAAAATAGCATTACAATCAGTTATATTTTTTAGACTTTTTAAAGTTTCATGTTTGCGTCAGACAAATTTGCAAGACAGCAATCTTTTAACCCTTCATGTAGACTTTGCAGTCAAAAAGGGCTCATTAAATTAGTTGAACATAAATTACTATCACTGGTACAGCATGGATTGTCATTAAATTGCCCTAAACAATCAAACTGTTTGAAACAAAAGCTGCACTCCAAAATCAAAACTTCAGCGGTCGCTATTTTGAACAGATGTCAAACCGTCGAAGCCACACCCGGGGGTGGTTTGATGAGCTTTGAAAACAAGTTTCACTTTAACGCCGATAAATAAACTAGAGGTTCAGATGAGCCTGTATCGTTCACCTGACATAACTAAGTCCTCTTAAGAATGTCTGCATGCCGAATACATCTAAGTTACTATTCAAATGCCATAGGGTTTTATGTTAAAACTATGTCTGCTCATGGCAGTCATCTTGGATGGAGGTCGTGGTCACCGGACACAATTTCAAAAGTATACTACCCAAGGACCATCCATGCCATGTTTGCTTTAAATTGATTGACTGGTTTCAGAGGAGAAGACTTTTAAATATTTTGTCCATAGGGTCCTATGTTAAAACTAAGTCGAGTCATGCTGGCCATCTTGAATTTCCGATCAACAAACTATTCACATGTTTAGTACAGGACCACCCAATGATCATTCCTGTAAATTTACAATTCAATTGGCCTAGTGGTTTCTAACAAGAAGATTATTAAAATTTCGACCAACCAAAACACATTATGGGCCCTGGCAGCCATGTTGGATTTCCGATCAGCGCCAAAAGCAACAATCTTGTATATGACCATCTAATGAACATTTCTGCCAAGTGTGGTTCAAATCTGTTTGATGGTTTCAGAAAAAAAGATGAAAATGTGAAATTCCCATAGGGTCCAATGTTAAACTAAGTCGAGTCATGGTGGCCATCTTGAATCTCCGATCGGCAAACGATTCACAAGTTTAGTACATGACCTCCCAATGATCATTCCTGCAAAGTCACAATTCAATTGGTTTAGTGGTTTCTGACAAGACGATTTTCAAAATTTCAACCAATCAGAACACATTATTAGCCCTGGCAGCCATGTTGAATTTCCGATCTATACCAAAAACATAAATCAGGTAGAGGACAATCCAATGAACATATATGGCAAGTTTGGTTAAAATCTGTTCAGCGGTTTCAGAGAAGAAGGGTTAAATGTGAAAAGCTAACGGAAGGACGGACGGACAGACAGACGGACGACGGACGCTTACCCATGGCAAAAGCTCACATGG
>MJUT01016330.1:24097-34521 GCA_002080005.1 Gigantidas platifrons | reverse complement strand
ATGCCCCATATATAAATCTTATCTTCATTTCAAATTCATAGAGACGAATTTATAATTTAAAAGACAACAATTAATTTAAAAAATAAAATATAGACCTTTAACATTGCAAATGTGTTTTCATAGACTTAAAATATTGACAATTGATGTAATAAGTGAGATTGATCAACATTATCAACTCTACTGGGTTTTACTCAATAATTACACACTGGTTAATATTATTTGTGATAGGACTAAATTTCGGATTTCTAAACCTGACGGACTAATAATCATAAGAAAACAAACCGTTCCTTCATTTTAGTTTTGCCAATAAAGGAATCGATGCTGTCAATCTTAACAACCTCATGAATCATTAATAATTCATTTCCCATTTTCTTCAGTAATTTCAGAATAAAACTGCCAATTGTATTTTATAATTACATCAATAACATTTGCATTTACAATTTAAAATTACAAAAGGCATTACAGGACTTTGTGGATTGCTTTTCTTTTTATCAAAATAATGATAGGTTCCGTTGACGAATACGCCATAACATAGGTTAAGAGAGAAAAGGTCGAACTGGACATATTCTTAGAATAAGACATACGACTCCGTGTGTGTCTAACCGGTGTCTTTTAGCGTGTTTTATTGGATTTTCCCTGCTTATTTTGGATGCTAAAAACGCAGAGTGCTAAGCAAATTTACGTGTTTCCCATCCCATCTAAAATAAAAATTTAAATAATTTGGTCGTTTTCCTCGGTTTCTTTAAAGGTGTTACTTTACATCTAAATTCAATACATTCTTATTTCAGTCCAAGAAACCAATCGTGAAAATTGCAGAGTGTCATTGACTTATGACTGGTCGGTGAATTTATCTGGGTATTCCGGTTTCCTCCACCAGTAAAACTGACCGCCACGATATAACTGAAATATTGTTGAAAGTGACGTTAAACACCTAACAACCAAATCAAAAACCAAACCACTGCTATTTGCAAAAATTAAAGCGCGAATGCGCTGATATACGGTTTTGCCTTGAAACTTTATATTAGCTGCGATTCCAAGAATGGATGATTTCCAAATAATCAGACATTCCATACTAACATATATCACTAACTTTAATGCTGCAGAGAAGTGATAGTGTAGCTCTTTGTGCATCTCAGACATGCTTGGGATTTTTATTTTGCAGTGTTAAGTATATACATTGTATGAGGAACATAGCATGTCCGACATACTTCGTGATGAATCATTTGACCAATAATTGGTAACCAGTCTGTGTATTCAGGGTGTCAACTTAACTATGTCAATGAGGTCAAGGTTATATGTTATATTATGACTGGTATGTACTATACTAAATCAACAATCATAGCAAATATCTCAAACTTCTCAATAAAATGTTCACTTAAATGTGGAATGGGTTAAGAGTCATGTGACAGAGATCTTACTGACAAGATGAACCACTAAATGTTATTAACTTGATATAAGCCATAACTCTGGTAAGTATGACATCACAGTATTTGACATCTTTTATTATGGCTATATCCAACATGTCCAAGTGCTTATGTGTTCACTATTGACATATCAAATTAAAACTGCTCCTATATGTCACTGCATGCAGCTCCATTCTATTTTTTGTTTTTATTACCTTTTCTGACTTTATTATTTAATGCTTTCCAAATCAAGGTAGCTATAATTTAATTGGTCAATGTCATATGTGACTAGAACTTGAAAAGATGCTTTAATGTGTAATTGGTCTTCTTTTTTACAAGGAAACTTATGTCTTATTTGTATAGATTTTGACTCCTGATTTTGAAATGAAGCCCAATCCAATACTAGTACTGTGGCTACGCCACAAAATAATACTTCTGTGGCCCAATTTGACAACATAATGCAGCAAAGTCTGATTATCCCTCCTTCATGCAATACCATAATTATGCACAGGTTGATTGGATTTACTTCATTTGGTTAAAGTTTCATTGACATATTACAAACCACAGGAGTAGATTTTCTTTCAATGTCATCTACATAGGTCAACATGAAAGTATCCTTAAGTGCAATTAGCTCCACCTTGATTATGCAGGTCCGCAATTATTTTTCTTCATGCACATTTTCATATGGTGTACTAGCTTTGGTTAACTTGCAGGTTATGGCGGGGTTTTTTTTCGTTCAGAATTTTTTTTTTCGGACAAGACGAGAGTTAGAATATTTTTTTTTTGTCGCGCAAAGCGCAACTTTTTTCCAGAATGGAACATTAGGTTATATGACAAAAACTCTGAATCAGATTATTTTTTTTCCTCCATCAAAATCAGAATATTTTTTCAGCAACATTGGGAATCAGAATATTTTTTTATGAAAAAACCATAACCCCCCCCCCCCCTTTCAAGTTAAATGGTCGTTCCCTAAGAGGTGATTTGCTATTGAGGTCACCGACACAGCACAACAAAATAACATCAATAAGTCCAATTATCTCCCCTTAATTATGCTAGATCTTTCTTATTTCATCATGCACTTTTCATATGTTGTTCTACCTTTGATAAATGTTTGTCAACCAACCCACGCGAAAATAATAGATTAAATTACTACGCCAGTAACTGTTCGCATCTTTGTAAAGGCTTAAAGAGTGTCCTACGTCAATGCCACGTTTTTCATTATTTCTGTTATGCTGATTCTGTTCTCAAAATTAAACTATTTAGAACCGATTCCATAAATTTTCGCACGATCACTTTAAACTATTTCGTTTACTGTCGTACTTTGATAGTATATGGCGGGAAATAATTAATGAGCTGATAAGGGGAATCCCATTACAAGGAAACGACATAAATACGTTATTTACACAATAATTGATACTCAAAGCGCTACAAAAATCAAGCATTATTATACAATGTAAAAAAAAATGAAAACGGAACATACACAACTAGATTTATCGTAAAATTGAATGTAGGAAAAGTCGTTAATTTACGTTACTTGTCGGCATATTTTTATGAATGAAAACTAGCGTAATAATACAAGCAAGAGAAACAATATAAATATCGGCATTTTAATCCTCCTGACAATTTGTCATAGTTAAACATTTACCATTTGAGACACGATAAGTTATCTTAAAATCTGCAAGAGTAGTAACATTCAAATTGTAGTGTTATCTAAAAAGCACCAGATCTATATTTTGATGAGCCATCTCTGTCTCGACAGGTGATAAGATTATGACGGTTGTCATGTAAACAAACAAAAATGGCCGAAAGGCCACAAGTAAATACGGATTTGCAAAACCGTATAATAAATCCGCGTGTGTCTTATGGTTTTATCCCCTCACTATGCAATTTAATAAAAATATAGAATATCAAATTTAGAGTAATGTACATATTATAATACAGAATAAATGTATACATTTACCTTGAATGAAGAAATGTAGTCAGCTTTATTGAATGAAACAGTGATGATAATACTAATGTTTCTTTCATGAAGAAGTCAAATAGCACCTAATCCCTCTTACATGAAAATATACAATTGGGAAATAAAATACGCTTAAACTAGCCAAATAACTCGAATACTCCTATTTATCCTGTACCTGTTCTATCAGGCACATTGCATTGATTGGACAATTATTTGCCATATGCTGTCACGTACCCACCTATGCTAAAAGGGGCAATCAAGGGGATTGCTATATAATTTCATTATTTAATTCAAAATATAAACGTGACTGGATTAAACAAATTATTCTGCAGGATAACCACAATAGTATTGCAGTGTGATAAAATATAAAGTTCATGTGTATTAGGCACAAAACTTGGAAAAGACTCAGTGAACCTTTTTGTTATCCTAGTTAGAAAGCCTCATTCACAACAACTTCATATTTTAAAACACTGCAATGGTTCAACGCTTTCAAATCAAATATGAAATATAACGTAATTTAGGAAATTTGTGTATTTAAAAAAATTAAAACCACAATTTTGGGGTTCCCACGGGATGACAATATTATATAATGTAAATTCATTTTTTGTATCGTCTTTGGTTTAAGCATATCTTATTTCTAAAAGATACGTAATACAAAATAAAAATGGTAAGAATAACAGCAAGATTCAGATAGAAACATATCTATGCTATATTTATCTGTCTCCTTACGTGTTTGATTTAATAGACAAGGACGTGGTTGTTCATTGTATAGTTAGTTTAAATTATATATAATCGTGTTCTCCTTGTTCTTTGGCTTGTTTTGATGGAGGAAGAGTTATTGTGCTAGTATCTTTATATCTATGATAACAACTCCATCAATATCGGCAAGACGAATAATCACCTCCCATCTTAAAATGTAACTCACTGAGCACTGAAAAAGGGGGAGGGGGTAGTGTTGGAAATCCAGGCCAGAGTAGATATCTAAATAATCATTAGAGAATACGGCAGAAGTCAATCAGAAATGGACAATCCAGAGAAAGTGGTGAGAGGAGTCTAGTTAATTTAGGAAACATGTCTGTCAATTATACTGACCACAGAATCACTTCAGATCTAAATTCATCATCCAGTCAATATCATCAAATACATGCTTTGTAGGTGTTGTAGTGATGCTAACATATGATGCTAATCAAATTATTACGTTTTTCAGTTAATGTATATATAAATTAGTCGACCAGAGTCGGAAAATGTCGTGCGGTCGTCAATTCTGTCAACTGTCGAATGCGTTATTCGGTGAAGATGGCTACAAAAAAAATGCATCCTAGTAAGCGCGCCTTTTTTAGTATTTAGCTCTTCCACGATAGATCGCTTTGCTGATAGAACTCATCAAATAATAGATAAAATAGTGACACATAGTTTTAATATGCTTCTGCTTCGTGCTGTGAAGTTATCATTGTTTTCTTAATGGAGATGACATTCTGCCAGAGCGATTTTGTAAATTGGTGGTGGGTTCGCCGAGCAGCTTGGACAACCGTCATACCAGTATCTGGAACAATTGATTCATAGGCTTTATCATAATGGTTTTTGCACTTAAATTTTATTTTATTATAATGTCATCCTGCACATGCACTCCGTTTCTTACAGTACAGTTGCCAAGCATTACAGTACAAAAGTAGTGGTACTCCAGACAGTGGTTGAAAGAATATAAAGAAGAAAATGGCAGTACTATTTAATAACAAACAACATGGCCACAGAGGGACAGGCAATATCGAAGGTGTGTGATCAACATTGCAGAACAACTAACAAAAAAACCATCAATAGATGTATAAAATTTCAGTCTCTATGGTAATAAATATCCTGTATTTTATTTTGTTGTTGTTTGGACTAATATCTTTCCGCAAAACGCCACCTTGGGATCATAAAAGATTGAAATGACAATATATTGGACAGTTGACAAAAAGCAAATTAACAATGCATGACTATACAGACATAAATCATATAAACACGTGTATATATAAAAATCTTAACTTCATTTCAAATTAATATAGACGATTTTACAATTTAAAAGACTGCAATTAAATCAAAAAATTAAAATATAGACTTTTAAAACTGCAAATTTGTTTTCATACACTTCAAATATTGTCAATTCATGTGCTAAGGGAGATTGATCAACATTATCAACTCTACTGGGTTTTACCCAATAAGTACACACTGATTAGTATTAGTTGTTATATGACTAAATATCGGATTTCTAAGCCAGTCCTGTCGGACTAACAATTATAAGACAACAAACCGTTCCTTCATTTAGTTTTCCCAATAATGAAATCGCTGCGGTCAATCTTGGCAACGTCTTGAATCATAAAGAATTGGCATTCCATGTTCCTCAGTAATTTCAGAATAAAACTGTCCATTGTATCTAACAATTACACCAATTAAATTTGCATTTACAATTTCAAATTACAAAAAGGCATTACATGACTTTGTGTATTACTGTTTTTTCTTCAAAATAATGATTGATTCCGTTGACGAATACGCCATAACTTAGGTTAAGGGAGAAGAGGTGGAACTGGACTTATTCTTAGAATAAGACATACCACTGCGTGTATTTCTAACCGGTGTCTTTTAGCTTATTTGATTGGACTTTCCCTCTTTATTTTGGATTCTAGAAACGCAGATTGCAAAACACATTTACGTGCTTCCCATCCTATCTAAAATAAAAATTCAAATCATTTGGCTGTTTTTCTCGGTTTCTTTAAAGGTATTACTTTACATCTAAATGAAATATATTCTTATTCCAGTCCAAGAAACCAATCGACAAATTCGCAGTGTGTCAGTGACTTACGACTGGTCTGTGAAATTCTCCGGGTATTCCGGTTTCCTCCACCAATAAAACTGACTGCCACGATATAGCTGAAATATTGTTCAAATTGGCGTTAAACACCATAAAACCACACCAAAAACCAAATCATGGCAATTCGTAAAAATAAATCTGCGTGCGTCTTATGGTTTTATCCCCGCACTATACAATTTAATAAAAATGTAGAATATCAAATTTAGAGTAATGTACATATATTATAACAGAGAATAAATGTATACATTTACCTTGCATGAAGAAATACAGTCAGCTTTCTTGAATGATACAGTGACGATAATATTAATGTTTCTTTCATGAAGAAGGCAAAAAGCACCAAATCCCTCTTACATGGAAAACAAATTGGGAAATACAATATGCTTAAACTAACAAAATAGCTCGAATACTCCTATATATCCAGTACCTGTTCTATTTGAACAGGCACATTGCATTGATTGGAAAATAATTTGCTATATGCTGTCACGTACCCACCTATGTTAAAAGGGGCAATCAAGGGAGTGCTATATAATTTCATTATTTAATTCAAAATATAAACATGACTGGATTAAAAAGATTTTTCTGCTGGATAACCTCAATAGTATTGCAGTGTGATAAAATAATATAAAGTTTATGTGTATTCGGCAAAAAACTTGGAAAAGACTGAGTGAACCTCTTTGTTATCCTAGTTAGAAAGCCTTATTCACATAAACTTGATATTTCAAAACACTGTAATGGTTCAACGCTTTCAAATCAAATAGGAAATATAACTTAACTTAGGAAATTTGTGTATTTAAAAAATTTAAAACCACAATTTTGGGGTTCCCACGGGGGTGATAATATTATATGAAGTAAATTCATTTTGTTTTGTCTTTGGTTTAAGCATATCTTATTTCTAAAACATACGTAATACAAAATAACAATTGTAAGAATAACACCACTGATTCAGATAGAAACATATCTATGCTATATTTATCTGTCTCCTTACGTATTTTCTTTAATAGACAAGGCCATGGTTGTTCATTTTTTAGTTAGTGTAAATTATACATTTGTATATAATCGTGTTCTCCTTGTTCTTTGGCTTGTTCTCATGGATGAATAGTTATTGTGCTATTCTCTTTGTTTCTGTGACAACAACTCCATCAATATCGGCAAGACGAATAATCACCTCCCATCTTAAAATGTAACTCACTGAGCACTGAAAAAAAGGGGGAGAGTGTTGGAAATCCAGATCAGAGTAGATATTTAAATAAACATTAGAGAATAAGACAGAGTCAATCACAAACGGACAATCCAGAGAAAGTGGCGAGAGGAGTCTAGTTAATTTAGTAAACATGTCTGTCAATTATACTGACGAATCATAGCATCACTTGAGATCTAAGTTCATTACCCAGTCGATATCATCAAATACATTTGTTGTAGGTGCCGTAGTGCGCTAACATATGATTCTCATCAAATTATTGCGTTTTTTTAGTTAATGTATATATAAATTAGTCGACCAGAGTCAGAAAATGTCGTGCGGTCGTCAATTCTGTCAACTGTCGAATGCGTTATTCGGTGAAGATGGCTACAAACAAAATTGCTTCCTAGTAAGCGCATCTTTTTTTAGTATTTAGCTCTACCACGATAGATCGCATTGCAGATAGAACTTATCTTTTAATAGATAAAATAGTGACACATAGTTTTAATATGCTTCTGCTTCGTGCTGTGAAGTTAGCATTGTTTTCTTAATGGAGATGACATTCTGCCAGAGCGATTTTGTAAATTGGTGGTGGGTTCGCTGAGCAGCTTGGACAACCGTCATACCAGTATCTGGAACAATTGATTTATAGGGTTAATCATAATGGTTTTTGCACTTAAATTTTATTGTATTGTAATGTCATCCTGCATTGACACTCCGTTTCTTACAGTACAGTTGCCAAGCATTACAGTACAAAAGTAGTGGTACTCCAGACAGTGGATGAAAGAATATAAAGAAGAAAATGGCAGTACTATTTAATAACAAACAACACGGCCACAGAGGGACAGGCAATATCGAAGGTGTGTGGTCGACATTGCAGAACAACTAACAACAAAACCATAAACAGATGCATAAAATTTCAGTCTCTCTGGTAATAAATATCCTGTATTTTATTTTGTTGTTGTTTGGACAAATATCTTTCCACAAAACATAACCACGCCACCTTGGTATCATAAAAGATTGAAATGGCAATATATTGGACAGTTGCCAAAAAGCAAATTAACAATGCATGAACATACAGACATAAATCATATAGACACGTGTATATATAAAAATCTTAACTTCATTTCAAATTCATATAGACGATTTTACAATTTAAAAGACTGCAATTAAATCAAAAAATTAAAATATAGACTTTTAAAATTGCAAATTTGTTTTCATACACTTAAAATATTGTCAATTCATGTGCTAAGGGAGATTGATCAACATTATCAACTCTACTGGGTTTTACCCAATATGTACACACTGATTAGTATTATTTGTTATATGACTAAATTTCGGATTTCTAAACCAGTCCTGTCGGACTAACAATTATAAGACAACAAACCGTTCCTTCATTTAGTTTTCCCAATAATGAAATCGCTGCGGTCAATCTTGGCAACGTCTTGAATCATAAAGAATTGGCATTCCATGTTCCTAAGTAATTTCAGAATAAAACTGTCCATTGTATCTAACAATTACACCAATTAAATTTGCATTTACAATTTCAAATTACAAAAAGGCATTACATGACTTTGTGTATTACTGTTTTTCTTCAAAATAATGATGGAGTTCGTTGACGAATACGCCATAACTTAGATTAAGGGAGAAGAGGTCGAATTGGACATATTCTTAGAATAAGACATACCACTGCGAGTATTTCAAACCGGTGTCTTTTAGCTTATTTGATTGGACTTTCCCTCTTTATTTTGGATTCTAGAAACGCAGATTGCAAAACACATTTACGTGCTTCCCATCCTATCTAAAATAAAAATTCAAATCATTTGGCTGTTTTCCTCGGTTTCTTTAAAGGTATTACTTTACATCTAAATGAAATATATTCTTATTCCAGTCCAAGAAACCAATCGACAAATTCGCAGTGTGTCATTGACTTACGACTGGTCTGTGAATTTCTCAGGGTATTCCGGTTTCCTCCACCAATAAAACTGACTGCCACGATATAGCTGAACTATTGTTCAAATTGGCGTTAAACACCATAAAACCACACCAAAAACCAAATCATGGCAATTCGTAAAAATAAATCTGCGTGCGTCTTATGGTTTTATCCCCGCACTATACAATTTAATAAAAATGTAGAATATCAAATTTAGAGTAATGTACATATATTATAACAGAGAATATATGTATACATTTACCTTGCATAAAGAAATACAGTCAGCTTTCTTGAATGATACAGTGACGATAATATTAATGTTTCTTTCATGAAGAAGGCAAATAGCACCAAATCCCTCTTACATGGAAAACAAATTGGGAAATAAAATATGCTTAAACTAACAAAATAGCCCGAATACTCCTATATATCCAGTACCTGTTCTATTTGAACAGGCACATTGCATTGATTGGAAAATAATTTGCTATATGCTGTCACGTACCCACCTATGCTAAAAGGGGCAATCAAGGGATTGCTATATAATTTCATTATTTAATTCAAAATATAAACATGACTGGATTAAAAAGATTTTTCTGCTGGATAACCTCAATAGTATTGCAGTGTGATTAAATAATATAAAGTTTATGTGTATTCGGCAAAAAACTTGGAAAAGACTGAGTGAACCTCTTTGTTATCCTAGTTAGAAAGCCTTATTCACATATACTTGATATTTCAAAACACTGTAATGGTTCAACGCTTTCAAATCAAATGTGAAATATAACGTAACTTAGGAAATTTGTGTATTTAAAAAATTTAAAACCACAATTTTGGGGTTCCCACGGGGGTGATAATATCATATGAAATAAATTCATTTTATTTTGTCTTTGGTTTAAGCATATCTTATTTCTAAAACATACGTAATACAAAATAACAATTGTAAGAATAACACCACTGATTCAGATAGTAACATATCTATGCTATATTTATCTGTCTCCTTACGTATTTTCTTTAATAGACAAGGACATGGTTGTTAATTTTTTAGTTAGTTTGAATTATACATTTGTATATAATCGTGTTCTCCTTGTTCTTTGGCTTGTTGTCATGGG
>MJUT01016330.1:0-18838 GCA_002080005.1 Gigantidas platifrons | reverse complement strand
TCCAGTACCTGTTCTATTTGAACAGGTACATTGCATTGATTGGAAAATAATTTGCTATATGCTGTCACGTACCCACCTATGTTAAAAGGGGCAATCAAGGGATTGCTATATAATTTCATTATTTAATTCAAAATATAAACATGACTGGATTAAAAAGATTTTTCTGCTGGATAACCTCAATATTATTGCAGTGTGATAAAATAATATAAAGTTTATGTGTATTCGGCAAAAAACTTGGAAAAGACTCAGTGAACCTCTTTGTTATCCTAGTTAGAAATCCTTATTCACATAAACTTGATATTTCAAAACACTGTAATGGTTCAACGCTTTCAAATCAAATATGAAATATAACGTAACTTAGGAAATTTGTGTATTTAAAAAATTTAAAACCACAATTTGGGGTTCCCACGGGGGTGATAATATCATATGAAATAAATTCATTTTGTTTTGTCTTTGGTTTAAGCATATCTTATTTCTAAAACATACGTAATACAAAATAACAATTGTAAGAATAACACCACTGATTCAGATAGAAACATATCTATGCTATATTTATCTGTCTCCTTACGTATTTTCTTTAATAGACAAGGACATGGTTGTTCATTTTTTAGTTAGTTTGAATTATACATTTGTATATAATCGTGTTCTCCTTGTTCTTTGGCTTGTTGTCATGGGGGAATAGTTATTGTGCTATTCTCTTTGTTTCTATGACAACAACTCCATCAATATCGGCAAGACGAATAATCACCTCCCATCTTAAAATATAACTCCCTGAGCACTGAAAAAAGGGGGGATAGTGTTGGAAATCCAGACCAGAGTAGATATTTAAATAAACATTAGAGAATACGACAGAGTCAATCAGAAACGGACAATCCAGAGAAAGTGGCGAGAGGAGTCTAGTTACTTTTGTAAACATGTCTGTCAATTATACTGACGAATCATAGCATCACTTGAGATCTAATTTCATCACCCAGTCAATATCATCAAATACATTTGTTGTAGGTGTCGTAGTGAAGCTAACATATGATTCTAATCAAATTATTACGTTTTTCAGTTAATGTATATATAAATTAGTCGACCACAGTCGGAAAATGTCGTGCGGTCGTCAATTCTGTCAACTGCCGAATGCGTTATTCGGTGAAGATGGCTACAAAAAAAAATGCGTCCTAGTAAGCGCGTCTGTTTTAGTATTTAGCTCTACCACGATAGATCGCTTTGCTGATAAAACTTATCTTTTAGTAGATACAATAGTGACACATGGTTTTAAGATGCTTCTGCTTCGTGCTGTGAAGTTAGCATTGTTTTCTTAATGGAGATGACATTCTGCCAGAGCGATTTTGTAAATTGGTGGTGGGTTCGCTGAGCAGCTTGGACAACCGTCATACCAGTATCTGGAACAATTGATTTATAGGCTTTATCATAATGGTTTTTGCACTTAAATTCTATTGTATTGTAATGTCATCCTGCATTGACACTCCGTTTCTTACAGTACAGTTGCCAAGCATTACAGTACAAAAGTAGTGGTACTCCAGACAGTGGATGAAAGAATATAAATGAAGAAAATGGCAGTACTATTTAATAACAAACAACATGGCCACAGAGGGACAGGCAATATCGAAGGTGTGTGATCGACATTGCAGAACAACTAACAGAAAAACCATGAATAGATGTATAAAATTTCAGTCTCTATGGTAATAAATATCCTGTATTTTATTTTGTTGTTGTTTGGACAAATATCTTTCCACAAAACTTAACCGCGCCACCCAGGTATCATAAAAGATTGAAATGGCAATATATTGGACAGTTGCCAAAAAGCAAATTAACAATGCATGATCATACAGACATAAATCATATAGACACGTGTATATATTAAAATCTTAACTTCATTTCAAATTCATATAGACGATTTTACAATTTAAAAGACTGCAATTAAATCAAAAAATTAAAATATAGACTTTTAAAATTGCAAATTTGTTTTCATACACTTAAAATATTGTCAATTCATGTGCTAAGGGAGATTGATCAACATTATCAACTCTACTGGGTTTTACCCAATATGTACACACTTATTAGTATTATTTGTTATATGACTAAATATCGGATTTCTAAACCAGTCCTGTCGGACTAACAATTATAAGACAACAAACCGTTCCTTCATTTAGTTTTCCCAATAATGAAATCGCTGCGGTCAATCTTGGCAACGTCTTGAATCATAAAAAATTGGCATTCCATGTTCCTCAGTAATTTCAGAATAAAACTGTCCATTGTATCTAACAATTACACCAATTAAATTTGCATTTACAATTTCAAATTACAAAAAGGCATTACATGACTTTGTGTATTACTGTTTTTCTTCAAAATAATGATGGAGTTCGTTGACGAATACGCCATAACTTAGGTTAAGGGAGAAGAGGTCGAACTGGACATATTCTTAGAATAAGACATACCACTGCGAGTAATTCAAACCGGTGTCTTTTAGCTTATTTGATTGGACTTTCCCTCTTCATTTTGGATTCTAGAAACGCAGATTGCAAAACACATTTACGTGCTTCCCATCCTATCTAAAATAAAAATTCAAATCATTTGGCTGTTTTCCTCGGTTTCTTTAAAGGTATTACTTTACATCTAAATGGAATATATTCTTATTCCAGCCCAAGAAACCAATCGACAAATTCGCAGTGTGTCAGTGACTTACGACTGGTCGGTGAATTTCTCCGGGTATTCCGGTTTCCTCCACCAATAAAACTGACTGCCACGATATAGCTGAACTTTTGTTCAAATTGGCGTTAAACACCATACAACCACACCAAAAACCAAATCATGGCAATTCGTAAAAATAAATCTGCGTGCGTCTTATGGTTTTATCCCCGCACTATACAATTTAATAAAATTGTAGAATATCAAATTTAGAGTAATGTACATATATTATAACACAGAATAAATGTATACATTTACCTTGCATGAAGAAATACAGTCAGCTTTCTTGAATGATACAGTGACGATAATATTAATGTTTCTTTCATGAAGAAGTCAAATAGCACCAAATCCCTCTTACATGGAAAACTAATTGGGAAATAAAATATGCTTAAACTAACAAAATAGCTCGAATACTCCTATATATCCAGTACCTGTTCTATTTGAACAGGTACATTGCATTGATTGGAAAATAATTTGCTATATGCTGTCACGTACCCACCTATGTTAAAAGGGGCAATCAAGGGATTGCTATATAATTTCATTATTTAATTCAAAATATAAACATGACTGGATTAAAAAGATTTTTCTGCTGGATAACCTCAATATTATTGCAGTGTGATAAAATAATATAAAGTTTATGTGTATTCGGCAAAAAACTTGGAAAAGATTGAGTGAACCTCTTTGTTATCCTAGTTAGAAAGCCTTATTCACATAAACTTGATATTTCAAAACACTGTAATGGTTCAACGTTTTCAAATCAAATATGAAATATAACGTAACTTAGGAAATTTGTGTATTTAAAAAATTTAAAACCACAATTTTGGGGTTCCCACGGGGGTTATAATATCATATGAAGTAAATTCATTTTGTTTTGTCTTTGGTTTAAGCATATCTTATTTCTAAAACATACGTAATACAAAATAACAATTGTAAGAATAACACCACTGATTCAGATAGAAACATATCTATGCTATATTTATCTGTCTCCTTACGTATTTTCTTTAATAGACAAGGACATGGTTGTTCATTTTTTAGTTAGTTTGAATTATACATTTGTATATAATCGTGTTCTCCTTGTTCTTTGGCTTGTTGTCATGGGAGAATAGTTATTGTGCTATTCTCTTTGTTTCTATGACAACAACTCCATCAATATCGGCAAGACGAATAATCACCTCCCATCTTAAAATATAACTCCCTGAGCACTGAAAAAAGGGGGGATAGTGTTGGAAATCCAGACCAGAGTAGATATTTAAATAAACATTAGAGAATACGACAGAGTCAATCACAAACGGACAATCCAGAGAAAGTGGCGAGAGGAGTCTAGTTACTTTAGTAAACATGTCTGTCAATTATACTGACGAATCATAGCATCACTTGAGATTTAAGTTCATCACCCAGTCAATATCATCAAATACATTTGTTGTAGGTGTCGTAGTGAAGCTAACATATGATTCTAATCAAATTATTACGTTTTTCAGTTAATGTATATATAAATTAGTCGACCATAGTCGGAAAATGTGGTGCGGTCGTCAATTCTGTCAACTGCCAAATGCGTTATTCGGTGAAGATGGCTACAAAAAAAATGCGTCCTAGTAAGCGCGTCTTTTTTAGTATTTAGCTCTACCACGATAGATCGCTTTGCTGATAGAACTTATCTTTTAGTAGATAAAATAGTGACACATAGTTTTAAGATGCTTCTGCTTCGTGCTATGAAGTTAGCAATGTTTTTTTTTAATGGAGATGACATTCTTCGAGAGCGATTGTGTAAATTGGTGGTGGGTCCTCCGAGCAGCTTGGACAACCGTCATACCAGTATCTTCAACAATTGATTTGTCATCCTGCACATGCACTTCGTTTCTTACACTTAAATTTTATTTTATTGTAATGTCATCCTGCACATGCACTTCGTTTCTTACAGTACAGTTGCCAAGCATTACAGTACAAAAGTAGTGGTACTCCAGACAGTGGAGGAAAGAATATAAGGAAGAAGACGATGGGGGTACTATTTAATAACAAACAACACGTCCACAGAGGGACAGGCAATATCGAAGGTGTCAGGTAAATTTTTGCAGAATTGTTTAGTCTGTCAAAAAAACTAACGATAGCAACCAGTCACGATAGAGACATCGATATCTGAAATCCGTGTTAATAGAAATTTGTCAGCGATAATTAATATTCATTTTGGGATATAAGGTCGATCCATTGATAGGAAGGTCAAACATAGTCGGCGATAACATTGATATGAGAAGGTGCGGCCTTTGAAGAGAACGGAAGTATTTAAAATTAAATGATGCTAAAAATACCTTTAAATTCCCTATGACATCCCCTGAAAAGTTAAATGAAGTTAAGTAGAAAATTACGAGCAAAAAAAGCAAACCGGAAAAAACGATAAAGTAACGATTGAAAAAGTATGGAATCTGTTACCGGGGTATTGTAGGACTAGGGACAGTGCAAATATTGAAGGCTAGCTAGTACTAGTACGCGGGTGGAATTAACCGTTAGAAATGGGGTAGTAGACGCCGATGTATGTAAAATGAAAGTATAAGACCATACTTAAGCCATAAGAAAAGAGTTTTATTACCAAAATAGTAAGACATACAACCAACATATATAAGCAACATTGGCCTATGTACAGCCTATACATGTTCATGAAGTTTACATGATGAATGACGTACGATCAAGGACCGTCTTATTAGCATTATAGGCTCCGGTCAAAGCAGTGCACTGATGCCCCTATCTATACAAACACTCACAGGAATAAACTGTAAGTGGTCGATACAATTAAACATATGACATATTTCTTGTATTGGTACTTTGAACAAAATCAGTGTTTAAACATTAAAAATCATGCTGTATACAACATACATGCATGTATAGATTAGTATGAGGTTCCTTTGCTCATGGGACCCCCGGGCAACTACCAATTGTGTCCATGCATTAAGACCGCACTGCGGGCGGTTACTGATCGCGTAATACTGATAACCTTCATTTCGGCATTCTAAGGTACGTGTATTTCGGTTAATATTATGATAAATGTAGCTCTATGTGAACAAAATAGTTTTTAGTTTTAAAAGAATGATATGGGCAGCGATTCCACCAGACATCCTGTCTCTGCTTTCACATGCAAAATATTTATCAACATTAAGACAATATTCAGTATCTAAATCATACTCTTTAAAATTATCTGTGACAAAATTATACAGAGAATGTGTTCCCTCTTCGTGTAATGTTATTATAATTTAAAGTTTCAGCAGCAAACTGATTAATAATTGTATAGCATTTATTTTAGAAAGACTTTGAGCTTAATAAATAATAGCAGATATACATGTAGTATGACTAACGGCATAATACATAGTTATATAAATACAATTCACTGTGTCTTACTATTCTAAACCATTTTCGGGAGATGTTGGTAGTATTTAAATAGTTTGTAGGATCAGACTGATGGATAATCTTACAAAACCTTTGTACACGGAACCACTGTAATTCAAATGCAATGTAAAACTAAATCGAAGATGGATTTTTCTTTTTCATTTTGTTAATCCATCACGTACTGCACTGGCAACTAATGTTTGATGGTATTATTATGGGCGCACATACGGAGATCCGAACAGCAATCCAGAGTGGCACTTGCCGCATGGAACCATTTTCTGGTCTCCGTGTGGTAACCCCATTATGTATTTTCTTTGTCATTTTATAATATGTCTTATGTTTAACAATGCCAATTTGCAAATGTCTGTGTGATTTATTTTAATCTTAATGCTATAGTGCAGCTTTGTCTGCTTAGATCTCGAAGGTCAGAACATAGCGAGGCATTGCAATATATGTTCTGGTTTTTGACATCACGTCTTCCTACAATTTGCATGATGTCTGCATTGTGTGTATGTCTCAATATGGTTGTATGCTTTCATGTTTTAACTGTATGCTATGTAATGTCTGCATGTAATGTATGTCTGTTATATTTTATATGTCGGATAGTCGATTTTGAAAGCTCCTAAGAGCTTGCGTTGTAGTGTTTATTATGCATCGACTTTAAATAAAACTTTGCTTTGCTTTTGTGATGATATGCATGTATATCACTTTAACGAATGCTTAAGCTGAAAATAATAGCTGAAGGGAACGATATATATGTTTTTCGTAGTGTTGCTAATGTGCTGGGACTATTATACTGACGGGACTGGAAGCTCTCGGATTAACCATGAAATCAGAGATCGAGATCTCAGTGCCGAAAACGAGATTTCGATTTCCGCGAGATTTCGATTTCCTCCATATTGTTTTGACAGTGGAATCATGGGTTGAACATACAATCAAGTAAGTGTATTTTATAGCATACAGTGATTATCATTCATTATGTAAACACAATAATTATCGAATTAATATGTTATTATAACACATTGACTAGTTAATAATTTCTTAAACCTGTCTGTGCATGTTTTTTTTCGAGATCAAAGTAGCAGATTTGTACATGTACATGTACCCACGCTACGATGTTTGAAGCAGCTTTCGAATTTTTCCAAATACTTGTCGTAATATAAGAAATATATAATTTCTTCTTTTGTATATTTCTTCTTTTGTAAGTTAAAGAAACATAAACAAAGGATGGATCGACATATCTTTTACCCAGTCTTGTCCAATAGTAATTTTTTTACGAGAATCGCATTTTGATGTCATCTGTTTCTTGCCCGAGTCAGATACAACACCTTTGTACACGGAACCATTGTCATTCAAATGCAATGTAAAACTAAATCGAAGATGGATTTTTCTTGTCATTGTGTGATGATATGCATGCATATCACATTAACGAATGCTTAAGCTGAAAATAATAGCTGAAGGAAACGATATATATTTGTTTCGTAGTGTTGCTAATGTGATACTAAATTTACCACTGGGTTATTGGAAAAATCTGATATATACCAAATATTTCGCTTCATTCACGAGATGGTAGTCAAATGGCTTCCTTGGGTAATAGGTACAGATAATGGTACAATGTTGTCGGATAATTAGACGCACCTAAGGGTACTAACTGCTCTATACATTCATAGAAGAAATACGTTTCTCATGGGTTTTTGGAAGGGTATAGGAAAACAAATAAAATCTTGTCTATCAGATTAGCTATATTTTTTCTGAAGAATATGGCTATGATTCCTTAATTAATTGTAGTCACAAAATTAGTTAACACATATTTAAAATGTGTATGCAAAGTCAACAGGTTAATTAAGGACATATTCTTTAGGTGATATTTTACGCACTTTATCGTATAATTTCCTTCGCCGCTTCCACGAATTCCTCTTTGTCTCTTTTCGGGTTAACGTCACTTCCCCTAACAACAAAAGTCGGCCATCTTGAAGAAGTGAAGCAATCACGTGGATACATATGGCTTCAGTGGAGAATAGGTGAGTTATCAATAAATTGAGTGGTAATTAACACCTTATCATTACTTTGCAATAAACAACCGTGACATATTTACTGAATATATTATTATTACTTTTCTTTTTTTTTCGTTATTATTTCTCCCCTCGGGATATTGTTTTTTTTTATCTTTCTCCCTAATCAATGCAATCAATAGTAATCAATTGTATATTTTAATTCTCATTGTAATTGTTCTGCTTCTTTGGAGCGTCGTGATTGACAAAATAAAAGTTGTTGTTGTTGTTGTGTACTAGTGTTAATGATATCCTTCAGCTATCAAGAGACGTTAAATGGTGAAACGTTATGTGATTACAAATCAACATTAAGTGTAATTAACTGTAAAGAGTGCCTTTACTTACAAGTTACCAGCAAGGTGTTTGGAAAAATAAGCCGTGGCCTGATCTTCGGTATGGGGATGTGTATTCATACCTGATAGAAAGTCCTTGTACAAATAATTTATGATTCGATACCTTTATCATAAATGACTATTAATAAATAAGTAATGTATATGTTACAGTACAAATTGGAATCCAGTAGGATCCAGAATCCTACTAGTACAAATTGGAATTCCAATTTCTACTAGTAAAAATTGGAATTCTGATTTGTACTGGATTGAACCCAGTATAAATCAGAATTCCAATATCTAATAGGACAAAACAGGATATCCAGATTTGTACTAGGAGGATTTAGGATACTACCATCCTCGCTAGCCAAGGGTTACGATTCGGTCTCCCTTCTCTTCACCCTTGGCGGATCTAGAATACATTTTGAGGATTCGCGCTTTAATATTTCATTGATTACAGCTACCATTATACGTATCCAATCAGAAGACGTTTTACACGGAGCACATGTTATCGACGAAATGTAAAATTCCCGCTTTGGTTCCAATGAAAATATCTTTCCCCGTCTGCCAAAGCTTTGAAACTTTTCATTTGGTTGACAGTAAGTGCTTCCAAATTAAATTTATCACAAATAAGTTTTTCTTCACTGGGCGCTGCCATTTTCAACTTTCTAACATACGTATAACAAAACGATTCTGATTGGCTGGCGATGACGACTATCTAAGGGGCGCAACTTCGATAAACCACCAGGTGGCATTGCGCGCGAATTTCAAAATGCATTCTAGATCCGCCAAGGGTGAAGAGAAGGGGGGCCCGAATCGTAACCCTTGGCTAGCGAAGATGGGATCCTACTGAAATAAAAAATTGAAAAAGGAGAAACTTGAAAAAATAAATATGAACGCTATTTTAATAGAAATCTTCTGTTTTATGTCCCTTAGGTAAAATCAGTAAAAGCTGAATAAATATATTCGTCTGATCAGTGATCACTAATCTTTAATTAATACTTAAACTCCTCCCTTAAAGACTGTCCTGACAGGACAGTCACATACATTTTTAACTCACCCCATGGATTGTAATCATTTCTAAATTCATTGTAAGTGAAAGTGAAATGGAAGACCACAATGAATTATTTGATATGAACCTTTTGGAATATGATGAGAATCTTCCAAAGCATTATGACAAAGAAAAGTTTGTTCTTTCTGGATTTAGATATGAAGCTATTCTAATCTGCCTTGACAAAGAGAAGGGACATAAAACAGAAGAGGGGGCTAAATTTAAACACTGGGCCAAACACAACTTCAGAAAGACTACAATAGGGGAAAATGACATTCTAATTTGCTTGAAAAGTGACTGTCCTGTTGTTACAAGAGATGAGGTATTCAATGTTATTCACAAACAAATGCCAAAAACAAACTTTGACCAAATGTTGTAATAAATAGGAAACTTAATCCAAAATTGTATTTAAATGTATTTTTCTCACTATTTGTAATTAAAATATCGCACAAGACGTATTCTATATTTCACAAATTTTACATATTTTTATGTTTTTCAATTCAGTAATATCCAGAATCGTACTAAGCTTTAAATTCAGTAATATTCTGAATCCTACTGACAGCTTAGTAGGATCCAGGATCCTCCTAGTACAAATCTGGATAGCTGATTTGTGCTAGTAGATATGGGAATTCTGATTTATACTGGTTTAAATCCAGTACAAATCAGAATTCCAGTTTCTACTAGTAGAAATTGGAATTCGAATTTGTACTGGTAAGTTTCAGGATCCTATTGGATTCCAATTTGTACTGTAACATATATATCACTCAGCATGTGAAATGTGCCTACAAATGTCACTATATCGTAATAAGGATTAATATCTCACATATATAAATATGTTAATGAAAAGACAGAAATTATTACACACCATGAAACTTAGACATTTGATTTTATTGGAAACAAATTCCTTACATAAATTATGAACAACAAAGTCAACTATCTGAGACCATCATGGCATAGATGTAAGAATGTAGGAAAGAAAGTCACAGGCAAAAAAGTCACAGGAAAAAGTCACGGATAAAAAGTCACAGGAAATAAAGTCACAAGGAAAAAAGTCACAGGAAAAAAAGTCAAAAAGTAAATTTGCCATTCTGGCAGTGATACAAAAATTGTACTAGGAAAGAAAGTCACAGGAAAAAATGTCATAATGGTTCAACCTTTTTTATACATAGTTGAGGTGATTATAAGTTATATGTTCTTGAGACTTGGAAATTGAAGTAAAATCTCAAAGCACAAGAAACTTGAAAAAGCTGGAATTAGGTAGAATTGTGTTTTAAACTAGTAAATGACTTTTTATCCTGTGACCTTTTTAATACATAGTTGAGCTTACTACCAGTAATATGTTATATGAAATTGAAGTAAAATCACAAAGCACAACAAACCTGCACAAGCTGGAAGCAGTATGTCTATTTAAGAAAAAAATTATATGGTTGTTGAATATATACGCCTACATGTATATTATCAACATATACGCGTTTATTGTTGCTATATAGGCCTATATTGTTGCTATAAACGCGTATGTTGTTGTTATATACGCATGTATTGTTGTTATATACGCGTTAATATACACGTTACCTTACGTGTATATATACGCGTTACTTTATTTGTATATAACGTTACTTTTGCCAAAGGTGTCAATCATTCAAATCCAATCAAAACTGCCCTTGTTACTACATTCGGCTCCATCAAGGGGACATAACTGCGAAAATTAAGCGGGAAATGTTCACCTGTTTATTACCTTTCACGTATATTATCAAAGATGTGTTTCTGTAGAGTGTCGGTTGTTCCAAGCCGAAAACAGTCATCAACGGTCTCTTTAATTCTTTGCAAAAATCGATCTCTTTCTCCGTTCCCGTTATAGTTGGCAGCCATATTTGTCCTAAACCAGCCAGTTTAAAACCGCAATTTTCATTGGTTAAATCAACCAGGCAAACTAACGCTTATATAAGAATTTCATTAGAATTTCATTTTCAACATATACGCGGTTATATACGCGTATATTGTTGCTAAATATGCGTATATATACGCGTCTATTGTGAATATTTACGCGTATTTAACAAATAAATTCGAATAAAGTATAAACGCATATATTTTAACAAAATACGCGTATATTTTAACAATATACGCGTATATTACAACAAGATACGCGTATATAGCAACCATATACGCGTATATTATCAACACGACAATATTGTGTACATTACAAAGAAATAACACAAGCAAACAAACAAACAAAAATAAAAAATAGAAAACTAAGCAAAATGATGAAACAACCAAAACAAAAACAAGGATGAACACAGTTGCTCTCAATGGTTACACAACTTCTGTTTCTTATAAGAACCCTCCGTGGTACACATATTCCAGTCCAGTAAAAGTTTTGGCGGGGATAGGGAAAAGAACCAATCTACTTGCAATAGAAACTATCCATTGCAATTTAGGAAATGAGTATTTCGTAACTATCATTTATTTATTTTTTTATGACAACCGGAGACAATTTGAATCTTGAATCTTGGAGGAGTGAGATTCCTTTTGGTTAGGTTAAAGGTTTTACGGTTGCCACCATGACTTGGCTAACCGCTACGGAATGTATATGTCACAGATGACCACAGATATTTTCCACTTGTCGTAAGTATTTCCCGGTCCTTTCCTCATTCATTAACATGATGTGTGCCACTAAAGGAACATGAATTGGTGACCCTTCCGGAGCACATGAGTTCACCCCTGTTTTTAGAGGGTTTAGTGTTGCTTAATATATATTTTTGTGAGCAGTGTTTTGTAGATCGTTGTTTATCCTTTTGTCCGTTGGCCATTGTATTGTATTTTCTTCTTCAATTTAAGACTACTGATTACTCAATATGTATCTTCAAACGTTTTTTACTCAATCAATTATTTTTCAGTGGTGTGTATCTGGTGTTTGTACATATGATTCCGAGGCTCCATCCGGAAAAAGTAAGTAATAATAACTTCTTCCTCTCATAAGCCCTATGTAATGTTTTCCATCTGGATATGATCGTGATAGCTGTAGAAACCATTGCATAAAGAAGGCCGACATCGCTGGCATAACTTGGTAGTTGGATTTCATAACTGGCTATGCATCCAGCCCTAATTACTTCGTAAGGTTTTGTGCTCAATTTTCCTGATCGTTGTGAGGTGTACTACTGATATCTTTGCCAAGACACAGGGTTGGAAACTGTGATATTAAAAATAAAATTGCAATGGTACTCTTACATATTCTTTCAAAAATCAATAAAAGAGGTCAAATGTGAAAATAAATAAATAACAAAACCACCATCCACTACAATCTGACATAAATAAAATAAATAAATATGATAAGGCATGAGCATGAAAGGATACATCTGATATAGCCATGTGAATATACAATATTGGTATATTGACGGTAAAAATAACATTGATGTGGCTCTGCTTATAAATGGGGGGAAGATGAGCTTTAGCAAGTCTTTTCATCCGTTTCGTGCAAAGCCACATTAATTACATGTGTATCGTTGATACATCAATATTGTCTTTTTCCTGCAATAACACTGCAAAAAAAAAACAACATCTGGTATAATTTAATAATTAAAAAACGGAAACCCCATGGATCATCTCTATGCGTAGTAATGCATGCATATGTGAAACGGTCATTTTTTAAAGTTCCGGTAAGAAGGAGCGGCTTAATAGCTTTATTAGGTTAATGTGACAATGTAAAAATAAGACAACAGTTTATTTCAACCCATTTATTATAACAAAAAATAACCCAATTGCAGGATAAATATATGATAATAGGTTATTTTAATCTACTGGTTTCCACAGGTTCTTGTTTGTATGGAGACCAGGAAGGACAAATATTTTCCAACCAGCCTTGGAACTGTTCAGATATTGCCAACTCATATTCATACAATTGCCCCGCAGTTCCCATAAAATGCTGTGATTCCTGCGCTCCATACCTGCCGTCAACTACTACGATTACAACTGCTTCCGGTTCAAA
This sequence comes from Gigantidas platifrons, assembly GCA_002080005.1. Classification (NCBI taxonomy): domain Eukaryota; kingdom Metazoa; phylum Mollusca; class Bivalvia; order Mytilida; family Modiolidae; genus Gigantidas; species Gigantidas platifrons. The sequence continues at coordinate 5,356 of MJUT01016330.1, read as the reverse complement.
AGGTCATGAGTCTACTATGATGCCAACTACAAGTGAAAGTGGATCAACTGTAGCTTCACAATCGTCATCATCTTCGGTGTCTGTTGCAACCACTAATGTAGTAAATCATCTATCGGATGCGGATGCGCAGTGTGAAAGTATCCGTGGATCTGGATCTTTTATGTGCCGGGTATGCAAATATTGTAGATCCTCGTTTTACGAACTATGATATATAGATGTATTTAATCATCACGAAGTAAGGAAATGGTCCGTTCAGATATTGAAATGAATAACAAAAAGTAACATACTGTTGGAACAGTTCCAAACCCCAGTAGAGCAATCGTAGAAAATGATGAAATTGATACTGCTAACACACAAGAACATTATCTCTCACTTCCTGTTGTTGGTACATGTACTTGGATATCTAGATTTTTCTGGACTCTACGGTGTTCAACTCCAATAAAGTGACAGTCACCTTCATCATAGCTACGATAATGTTAAAACGAGGAATTGAACACTCACAATTCAAATACCAAACCCATACCTTACATTGGTTTAATACTTTGATGACCATGAATTGAAACCTTTCAATAAGTAGATAATTAGATTGCCCTCTGATATACATGTATCATCATATAACACATACCTTACATTTGTTTGTTGGTGGTCGTCGATATAATTAAAATATTGCTGAAAGTGGCGTTAATCACCATAACCCTAACATCTGTTTGTTAATCTTTTATTAATGTTTCTATTTTTATTTCTAAATCTTAAAGTGAACTTACTTTCAGATCCATTTCAGCAGAATATTACATAAACATATTACGTTTTTGTGAAGGACTATTTAAATCTTTCATCACGTGCATTGTTATTTTCATAGTTTATTGTTTCTCCTGAGTTGCAGAGTCGACATTTAATGATCAATATCCGTCGTCATCATCGTCGTGGTCCACATGGTTGTCGTCGTCTGATGTCGTCCACATGGTTTGTGTCTTATTATGTCATTGCACACATGGTTAGCATCGTCTAATGTTATTGTCCACGTGGTTGTCGACGTCTAATGTCGTTGTGCACATAATTGTCGACGTCTAATGTCGTTGTACACATGGTTGTCGACATCTGATGTCGTTGTCCATATAGTTTTCGACATTTGATGCCGTTGTACACATGATTATCGTCGTCTGATGTCGTTGTACACATGGTTGTCGACATCTAATGACATTGTACACATGATTATCATCGTTGTATGTGGTGGTCACCTTCCTGAATTCACAGCTCCTCCTAAGCCACTTGATAGAAACAATGTGGCACATAGCTTTCTACAGGACTTGATGTTGTGCAACTGATAACTTATTTTTATCACATTGATATTATGGAGTTTTCATAGAGTGGAGCAGAGATTTAGAATGTATTACATAGAGGGTATATTGGTAACTCATCATCAGTTAACAAACTTTGTACCTTGTCTAGATTAACACCATGGATGTTATAGTGGATCAGGAGCTGCTTAACGTTCACCCCCGGTTTTAAGCGGTATTCGTGTTACTCGATCTTTAGCTTTATGTGTATGTCTTATATATCTTTGTTTGTCCTTTTCCTTTGGCCATTTTGTTGTCTGTTCCTCGATATACGAATTCTGATTACCCCATTGAGATCTTCAAACTCTTCTTCCTGATACAGAAACTGAAATCATGCACCTGCTATTGTATTCTTTTCCACAAATCTTATGGGTTTTTCTAAAGAGAAACATATTTTTTGGTGTGGACAAGAAGGTGGACACATTTCTAATTCCCAATTCCTTCAATACCAACGAAATATCAATATGTGTAGATTCTAGTTAACAAATAGAAAGCGACACGTGTCTCTCAAGTCAAACTCAAATCTGAAAAAGTTCAGATCAATGCAGTTGAAGACAGATCTTTAGCATACATGTTATTTCTTACTAACTAGGTCGTTTAATGTGTCTTGGTGTCAGGCGAGTCAAATAATAAAGTATTATGTTATATTAATAAAAGGTTGTATTGTAAACGGCAAATAAGGATTAAACGTAGGCTTATTAACATCGTTTGTCCTTGTTCTGCAATAAAACTAATTTGTTTTCTAATTTAGGCTCAATATGGTGGCGATTTCACGTCGATATGTTCAGTCTTATGGTGTTCCAACCCAACAAATACAACGATATGTCAGTCAGTCACTGCTTCAGATGGAACATTATGTGGCAATCAAAAAGTATGTTACAGATACTCAATATAATTTGTTTTTAAATCTGTATTTTTTACTTATTATTGTTGGCGATGCACTCACATCCAATGACATTTCTGTCGGGGTCATATCAGTATTAATATTGTATGCCGACTAAGCAGCTAGGAACCGCATTATACAGAAAAACCTTAAAGATGGCAATGTGTTGGTTTTTTTGTATAGAATTGGAAGTCAAAATACACCGATTTTCTTGTCCAAAAAGGGAATATAATTTGTGTTTGATGCGATTCGTCCCTCCTATTACACTAAAAGCGTAGATATCAAATCTAGTGCGTACGAAGTGGTTCTGGGGGATTATTGATGCATCAGTAGATGAGGTGGCAAATTCAACAATATTACCTAGACAAAGAAAGCCGTTATAAAAGATAGATATCAAAATTAGTGCGGGTGACGTGTTTCTGGAATAACTTCATCAGGTACGCTCAAAACCTAAATATTTGAAAGCTTAATAATTTAAAAGTCTTTGGGAGCAAGAAAACCAAAGGACCTAAAATAACATAAATGTGAAAAAATTATAAACAGAGAGATTAAACAGTGTTTGTCAACACTTTTATGTTCCTGTTACTCCATCTTTAGTTTTATGTGTATGTTTTATAGATCGTTGTTTGTCCCTTTGTACTATTTCTTTTGACCATTGTGTTGTCTGTTCTAGTTCGATATACGGATTATGATTACCCCTTTTGTATCTTAAAGATCTTCTTTCAACAATATCAAAAAAACCTATTTATCAGGTAAATTGGGTCATTAAATGTTCAAGTATGAATTTCGTACCCACTCTCGTACCCTACAGTTATGTAACCAAAATGCACAGTAAGCTATCAGTTGTAGTTTTTTTCACGTTATACATTTTTCTTTTTTTATTTAGTGGTGCATATCAGGAGTATGTTCTGCAGATTCGAACGCACCCACGGGAGACGGTGAGTCATACAATTCTTAGTTTTAATATTAAATCTTCTAGTTGTTATCTGTATTGATTCAATAAATGTACATTGTCGGAAAATATAGAAAAAGATTACGAGTTTTAAAAACAGATATACAGATGAAATTGTCTTATCTGGATTCGCAGTGAAAATAGTTTGAAGATACCAAAGGGGTAATCAGAATACGTATATCGAAGAAGAACAGACAACACAATGACCAAAAGATAAAGTACAAAAGGACAAACGACTTACAAAACATACATATAAAACTCTTCTACTAGTGACACCCGTCGTGTTAATCTAACTACAAATCCGGTGATAAGTCATGAATGAGGAAAGGACAGGAAGTGCTTACAACAAGTGGAACAAATCCGTGGTGATTTGTGACACAAATATTCCATAACGGTCAACCATGTCATGGTGGCGACAGTCAAACTTTCGAAGTGATGACTTTAGCCTAGCTAAGAAGGATCATTGATTCAGTAGCTTCCTTGTTAGCTGCAACCCTCTATCAAGGAAATCCTGGAACTACAATTGTACGTATATTGTCTACAATGTTAAAAGTAGAAAGTAGCTACCAAATTACTGAAGCGAGTAAACAGAGTGAAACAAGCGTCATGCTAATCGTTTTCTATGGTGTCCTCTGTCAGGTACGATCTGGATTGTTGCCTTTTCTTACCGCTCACTTTACATGTTTCAGGTACAGGAAGACTATTTGTTTGTATACTAGACTAACAAAGTATACCTTTATTACAAATCAAATGAAATGATTGCAGGATAGAATAGATTATTACCCCCATAATCAATGAAATTCAGCTACGCATCTACTAGATATTAACCACCATGGCAAAACCATATGTCAGAGGTTGCACATAGGAAAAAGATAGGCAAAACATTTCGACTACATTCCTGATTATGTTTACAAAAACGTAGATCTATATATCACAATTAGAGCGCATAACACATGTTTGGGATAACCATCAACCGGTTCGGTCAATATCTAAGTATCGTACACTGGTGAATTACTGCGTTGTGTGGTTACTCGTGATTATATTTCCGATTATATTATATATATCACAGAGGACATACATTACATGACATGGTTGACCGTTATGAAATATCTATGTCACAAATGACCACATATATGTTCCACTTGTCTAATACACTTCCCAGTCTTTCCTCAGTCATGATTTATCTCCGGATTTGTAACTAGATTAACACGACGATGCCACTAGTGGAGCAGGAACTGCTTATCCTTCCGGAGCACCTGCGTTCACTCCCGGTTTTGAGTGGCGTTCGTGCTACTCAATCTTTAGTTGTATGTGTATGTTTTGTAGATCATTGTTTGTACTTTTGTACTTTTTCTTTTGGCCAATGTGTTTGTTCTTCTTCGATAAACAAGCTATATAGATTGATAATATTGATTATGTGTTGCTTAACATCAAATGGCAAATACTCCGGATCAATATATAAACACCAGACATAAAGGAAGAGGTCACATCCCACCACAGATTTGATTTGAATATACTGACGCATGCGCAGATCCTGAAAAAAACATATGATCATGGCCAAGTAGGCGCTTTATTTCATTTATCCTTATTTATAACGATTTCATCTTAATAATGAGAGGTTGAAGTTCCTATAATAATTCTTGATAACAGAAAATTATATTTTTATTGTTTTTATTTACAGAGTCTTGTCTATACGGTGATAGATTAGGGTCTATATTTACAAATGGGTGGACATGCGCAGATATGATCGCCAACGCACCGAGTAACTGTCCATTGGTATCAATAGATTGTTGTGCATCATGTAATCCGTCTACAACTACTCCAACTTCCGGTACCACGGCATCTACAGTGTCGCCCTCTTTGACATCTGTTCCCACACCAATTATATACACAACACCTACAACTACTACTAGAGTACATACTTCTACTACTACAGTACCCACTACTACAGTACCTACCTCTATTACTATAGTACCTACCACCACTACTACAGTACCTACCACTACTACTACAGTACCTACTACTACAGTACCTACCTCTACTACTACAGTACCTACCTCTTCTACTACAGTACCTACCTATACTACTACAGTACCTACCACCACTACTACTTTACTCACTTCTACTACTACAGTACCTACCACTACTACTACAGTACCTACTACTACAGTACCTACCACCACT
>MJUT01016320.1:136440-148812 GCA_002080005.1 Gigantidas platifrons | reverse complement strand
GGCCATTTTGGACCGAGATTGGGGTCACTGAACACAATTTTGGAAGTTGACCACCGAAGGACCATCGATGACATGTTTGCTATATTGGTTTACTGGTTTCAGAGGAGAAGATTTTAAAACATTTTTTCCCACAGTGTTCTATGTTAAAACTATGTCCGCTGATGGCGGCCATCTTGGATGGAGGTCTGGGTCACTGGATATAATTTTGAAAGTTGACCATTTAAGGACCATTCATGCCATGTTTGCTTTAAGTTGGCTTACTGGTTTCAGAGGGAACAAAATTTAAACATTGTTCTCATAGGGTCCTATGTTAAAACTATGTTCACTGATGGCAGCCATCTTGGATGGAGATTGGGGTCACATGACATTATTTTGAAAGTTGACCACCTAAGGACCATTCATGCCATGTTTGCTTTAAATTGACTTACTGGTTTCAGAGGAAATTTTTTTTAAACATTTTCCCCATAGGGTCCTATGTTAAAACTATGTTCGCTGATGGTGGCCATCTTGGATGGAGGTCGGGGTCACATGACATTCTTTTGAAAGCTGACCACCTAAGGACCATTCATGCCATGTTTGCTTTAAACTGACTTACTGGTTTCAGAGGAAAAACTTTTTAAACATTTCTCCCATAGGGTCCTATGTTAAAACTAAGTCGAGTCATGGTGGCCATCTTGGATATGCGATCGGCACAAAAATAACAAATTTAGTAGATCCAGTCACCAAATTTAGTAAATCCAGTCACCATTTCTATAATGTTACAATTCCATCGGCTGGGTAGTTTCTGACAAGAAGATTTTCAAAGTTTCAACCAATCAGAACACATTATTGGCCCTGGTGGCCATGTTGGTTTTCCGATCTAAACCAAAATAACAAATTTGGTAGAGGACCTCCCAATGAACATTTCTGCCAAGTTTGGTCCAAATCTGTTCAGTAATTTCAAAGAAGAAGATGAAAGTATGAAAAGTTTACAGACGCGGACGACGACGACGACGGATGCAAAGTGATGACAAAAGCTCACATGACCCTTTGGGTCAGGTGAGCTAACAAAAAGTTGGAAAATATAAAATTTCAGAAATGTTAATAATTATTGAATGTCTACAAATTAAATATAACAAAAATATACAGCATAATGAAGATCAAATACAAGAAAACAATTTAAATCAATATACATAAGTAAACAAATTACAAAATCAAATCAAATCAAATCATTTTATTGATCTAAAAATCCAAACAAAGGATTATCATCAATACAGAACATGACAAACAAACTAAGACAACTTTAAGTACACAATATTTGATAACATAACAGCTGAGGAAAGACAGAGTTATCTCCCATACAATACAAATGTATAAAATTTCAAGTTACCTCCCATTGACAATTAAAGATCAGTAAAAGTGACAGAAAAAATTAAAACCACTGATTAATTTTGTTTTAGAGACTGATTTAGACTATACAACTTATTGACACCTAATATACACATTTTACATATGTCTAGATCATTACTACCAAATAAAAATTTAAAAGTCAGACATATTAATAAACGAAGGCACATCATCACAGATATCCTTGAAAAATTCTTCACGACAAGACTAATTTTGAACATATAATATTAAAATGGAATTCGTCTTCTACTCCAGAATTACACAATTTACATATCCTGTCTTCAGCAGGAGTATTTAAATATCTGCCTTTTTCAATATTTAAATTACTATTACTTATTCTGATTTTAACAAATGTTGATATAAATTTTTTATTTACATCTGCACATAAATATTTTTCCAAATCAAACTGTGTTTTTAGTTTTCTATATGTTCTTTATTTATTTCCTCCAGATTTATTATTATCATTAAACAATAATGTCTTCCAATGTTCAATATATCTGTTCTCTAACTGTTTTGTAACAGAAAATAAAAGTTTAGATTTTGAAAAAGTGCCTTGATTTTTCCCAAATATGCTACAAATAAACAAATTACATGCAAGTCAATATTCAAGAAAAACACAACACATTTACATCCACACACAATTGTACATATTTATTCTATTAACCATTGCATAATAAATTCTACAATCTATAAGGAGTTTTGAAAGAATGACAAAAAAGTAGAAGTCAAACACACCTATTATAGAAAATCAAACACACCCATTGAAAATATGTATTTATCATAGAATGAATGTATTCTATTATTGTAGTTTATAGTATGATTAGAGCCATCTTAACGGCAGCATAGGCCCCAGACAAAGCAATGTACTGGGTCCCCTACCTACGCAACCACTCAGAGGAATAAAAATGTAAATGTCAATATAATTAAACATATATTTATTGTATATTTATTTACTTCCAACAAAATCAGTGTTTAAACATTAAAAAACATGCTGTACACAACATACATATATTAGCATGGGGGCCCTATGATGGTTGGGCCCCAGGGCAACTGCCTATCATACCCTTGCGTTAAAACAGCACTGAGTATGATACCATATCATATATTATACATTTTGTATACATCATATGTCACTTCATTATCATAATTGTGTAGTATTTTTATATGTACATGTACTTGAATCACCCCTATCATCTATAGATTTGGTTTAAGGTGTTTAACGCCACTTTCAACAATATTTCAGTTATACCGTGACGGTCAGTTTTATTGGTGGAGGAAACCGGAGGACCCGAAAAAAAACCCACCGACCTGTCGCAAGTCACTAACAAAGTTTATCACATAATGTTGTATCGAGTACACCTCGCCTGAACGAGATTCGAACTCAAAACCGTAGTGGTGATTGTCACTTATTGCATAGGTAGCTAAAAATCCAACTACCATACGATCATGACGGTCCTTTTTTTTTACATAGAATGCATGAAATTACAACAAAATAGAAAATAAAAAGTTTGAAAATATAAAATTTCACAAATGTTAATAATTATTGAATGTCTACAATTTACATATAATAACAGTATTACATATAACAAAAGGATAACAAAAATATATAGCAATATATGAGGATCAAATACAAGAAAACAAATTAAAATGGTACCTAACACTACAGGGAGATAACTCTTTAAAATCAGTTGAACGTTTTGATCATATGATGTTTGCATGCAGATTTCAAGCATCTCGGTGATCAAAACCACAGAGAGAAAAGCTGCTATGTGGCTATTGAATTTATAGCTCTGAGTTTGTTGGTTGAAATTTGCTAAAATTTTGATATTTATTACAGTGGATATATTCAAACACACTGCCAAAAAAATAAGAAAATTAAACGAGCAGATCAAATTTTACCTGAAGTGTAAAGTACCACCTTAAGTCAATATACACAAGTCAAACACGCCTATTATAGAAAATCAAGCACACCCATTGAAAATATGTATTTATAGACTGAATGTATGTATTCTATCATGAGGATGAAATACAAGAAAACAAATTAAGTCAATATACACAAGAAACAAATTAAATCAATATATACAAATGATAGATTTTTGGTATTTAATGCCACTTTCAGCAATATTTCTAAAATGTCTAAAAGTTAAATATAACAAAAGTATAACAATAATATGCAGTATAATGAAGATCAAATACAAGTAAACAAATTAAATCTATATACATAAGTAAACAAATCAAATCAATATACACAAGAAACAAATCAAATTCATATATAAAATTAATTGATTTTTTGGTGTTTCAAGGCAATTTTCAGCAATATTTCAGCTATATCATGGCGACCAGTTTCAGTAGTGGAAGAAACTGGAGTACCCGGAGAGAACCATCGACAATGGGCAAGCAACTGGTAAACTTTATCACATGCGAAGGCGAGTCGAGTGCGCCTTTTATGTAATTTACAAAGCCGGGCGCGAACCCACGCCGTATTGGTGATAGACTTGTATGAGTTGTTAGGTAATCCAACTACCTAACTCATTGAGCCACCCGGGTTCCTCGAAAATATGTATTCATTGATTTGAGTATGGGATAAAAAAAAATGTGTTACTAGGTAATTAACAAGTGACAGGGAAATGATAAGTAATGTACTTTAAGGTAAAGTTAAATAATCTGTGAAAAAAACAACATTTAAATTCATAGATAAAAATATTCAACAAGTAAATAATAAAAACAGGTATAAATGTAAATATCTATCAAATAATGATAACAAAAGTATAATAATAAGATAGAAAAAATGATGGGTTATGGTTATGGTGTTTAATGCCACTTTCAACAATATTTCAGTTATATCAGTGACGGTCAGTTTTATTGGTGGAGGAAACCGGAGTACACGGCGAAAATCACCAACCTGTCGCAAATCACTGACAAACTTTATCACACAATGTCATATCGAGTACACCTCGTCTGAGCGGGATTCGAACTCACAACTTCAGTGGTGACAGGCACTGATTGAAATGACAGTTGTAAATCCAAATACCACACGATCACGACCACGACGGGCTCAGCTTAATTAAAGACCACAACCCTAACCCAAAAAATGTTTTACACGTTCATTTGTTCAATTACTTGTTCACAAATGAAATCCTGCAGGTGATATGGAAACTGTCAGATGGAATAAACTCAATTTGACCATTGAAAACAAAAATAATTGTGGTCCTTTTCTCATTCATATTCACGATGTTAACTGTGTTTGTAACAAGAGTAACACGACGGGTGCCACTAGTGGAGCAGGAACGGTTTATCCTTTAGAACTCCGGGAGTACCTAAATTTATCTCCCGGTTTATAGTGGGGTTCGTGTTGAATAAACCCACAGAGATACACAGCGCTCCCTCATGTGTTGGATTGGGGAAACCCTCTCGATACGGATTATCATGATAAAATACGGAAAGTCAGACCGTTGACCACTACATATTCCTTTATATAGGATGACTTCTCACATTACACTACACATTCTGTTCTCTATATAATGTTTTAGAATGCCCTGAATTTCGCTCTATAGCAATCAAGCCTTACTATGCGACCACCTGTATGAAAAGGTCACCCGTTTCTAGTGCTGTCATAGAAAATTTCATATGAATTGAAACTGTTTTTAGAGGTTACTGGTCTTAAAATACCCCTTTCTCTTAGTCAAAAATGTGACCTCTTAATACAGGGTAGATTGTATATATAGTATATACCTAACGACGTTCGGGACTTTTAAACAACACTGAGAACATTCGATAAACATTGAAGAGAACAGCCATGTTGTTTTATGTGCGAACCAATCCCTTATCAAGGTGTTATACCCAAACATTGGATTTAAACAGAAACAAATAAATATACAGTCCAACCTGCCTATGTGGTCACCTCTATTGAGCAGACACCTGCATTAAAAGGTCACCCTTTTCTTGTCCTGTCATAGAAAATGTCATATAAATGTTACCTCTTTTAAGAGGTATCTGTCATAAGAGACCACTTTTTGCTTGCCCCAAAGGTGTCCTCTTAATACAAGTTAGACTGTACATTAAATGCTAGATACATGTATCTTGATTGAATGAAACATAAATATAAAATCATATCACGGCAGTCGTCAGATGAACAGTGCCAACACGACCGAAGTCTGCTATTTTGTTTCGATTGTGAATTTGTCGAGACCACATCAGTGGTATACTAGTTAGAGTGCGGTAGATCGTGTGTTCAAACCCCGAGCAGGTAAAACCAATGACTATGCAATTGGTATATGTTGCTTCTCCACTAAGCACGCAGCATTAAGGAGAAAGAGCAAAGACTGGTTGGTTCGGAATCAGGATAATACGTCCGAGTGGAGCGACATGTCTATCCACGGACTGTTGTTTCAGACCTATAGCTAACACTATAAACAAATCTAACCAATCATGTTGATCTAGTACACATCATCATCTCATTGAAAATTAGCGTATTCTTTCAATGGTATAGCTGAATAATTGCTGAGTTGGCGTTAAACAATAATCACTCTCTAGAGCACTGAATTTGTCGAATAATTACTTTTGCTTATCGTGTATAAGTGCTGTTTAAATCAATGTTTACCTCAAACATCGAACGTTCATTGTCTAATAAAAGTATATACATTATACGATGCTACATGCTTTGCTGGTTCAATCCATCTTTACCTCAAACATTGAACTTCCCTTGTCTAATAAAAATTTGAAGATACCAAAGGGGAGGTAATCAGAAGCTGTAAATAATGGGGACAGACAACACAATGGGAAAAAGATACAAAAGGGGAGGTAATCAGAAGCTGTAAATAATGGGGACAGACAACACAATGGGCAAAAGAAAAAGAACAAACAACGATCTACAAAACACCACACTGAAGACTAAAGATCAAGCAAAATGATCCCCACTAAATACAGTGGGTGAACTCATGTGTCCCATAAGGGTAAACAAATTGAAATCCTGCTCCACATGTGGCACACGTCGTGTTACTCTGGTTACAAACCCTGTATTAAGTCTTTTTATTAGTCAAAATAAAGCATGCCCAGTATTACACGTGTCGCCATTTCATTTTTCACATCTTTAATAACACCGGAGTCTATATTAAATATTTCATGATCATATACTCCTAGTAGCCATTTAACTAAGCCAATATGTCCACTGGCGCGTGCGTGGTACATTACACTATCCATGTCAAATGTTTCATAATGAAATACTTGAAGAAACAACTGCACAACTTCGGTTCTCCCATAGTAACTTGCCGCGTTTATGGCAGATCTTAAATCAAAGTGTTTGACATCTTTATATTTAGCAAGTAAATATTGCACCAGCTGTGTATTTCCACCGATACAAGCATTGCTCATGGCTGTCTTTGTATCAATGATCTCTTCTTTTCTTTTATGTAGCAGCCATTTTACGATATCTGAACTTCCGGTTCTGAATGCATTCAATATAAACGCTTCATCAACTAGATCTTCATAATGGCAAGTTTCAATTAAATACGTTACAGTCTCAAGGTACCCTCTCTTGCATATCTCCAGCAAGACAGTCTTCATATCGAAGAATGAATGATAAACTGTTTTTATCACCATGGATACAAACTCTCTGTATCCTTTGTGATTGGCTTGGATTATAATGGCCATCATATCAAATCTTTTATGATCGAAAGACTGTAACAACAGTTCAAGAATCTCCACATAGCATTGTTTCTCGTCAAAAATCCTACCAATTGTGCTGTTTAAATCCAGTTCACTACAGTCAAAGGATTTTATTAACCAATTAAATAATACAGTATTACCTGTCGAGCACACCTTATCCATCACACATTGTAAATCAGATACAGAGGGTTGAATGTTATTCAATAAATATTTAACGATTTCGTCATATTGCGATTGCAAAAAATCATTAAGCTTATATTTATTCAAACCACAACTAAACGTACTAATGATTGCTGATTGTAAATCAAAGTTTTCGTTACCAACTGATTCTATGAGCAATATCACTATGTCTAACTTGAATTCACAACAAGCCTCGTTAAAACCTGACTTCAAATCGAACACACTCCTACCATAATCATCAAGTAGCCATTTCACTATTTCATGTTTACCTGCACGACAGGCGCTGTTAAAAATGAGCTTCATGTCAAATATTTTATAATCATATTTAGTAAACATGGACCTAACAAAATCAAAATCCCGATGAAAATCGTATCGATCATTGCATGCATGGTGCACAATGAACGGGACGTCAACCTTTGAAATATCAGCGATATCCATCAACTGTTTTATAAATTTGAAAGATTGTCTTTCACGACATGCTGCTTGTATAACTATGTTAAAATCAATTAAATTGTGATTACATCTTTCAATTAAATTCATAATTAATGTTTCGCATCTAAATTTTGAACATGAGCGTGAAATTCCTTCAGATACGTTAAATATTGTATGGTCAAAGTTATCTAGAAACCAATTAACAAGTTGTCCATTAGTATGGTAACAAGCTTCTAAAAAGACAGAATTCACATAAAAATTAGGTTTTTTGACTGGTGTTTTTTTAAACAGGAATTTTACTAGTTCAAAATTGTCATTTTTTGCAGCTTCCAAAATGGCCGACTGAAAATCAAGCAATGTCTGGTGGAAAACATCCATGATCCATTTTGCAAAGTTCGTTGTACCGTAGCGGCACACGTGATTGAAGACTAATTTTAAATCGAACAGCCCATGATCCATTGTGGGAAGCAAACACGTTAATAACTCCATATATATTTCCCTGTGTGTGTCGCATAAATGGTTGAAAATAGCGTTATAATCAGGACGATTAATTTTACAATTTTGGATTAAAAACATGATATTTCTAAATGAGTAATTGCGAAAATTGTTCAGGTTACAAATGTGAGAATTCTCAAAATTCTGACACAACCACTCCAGAAGAGAAGAAATTTGACTCTTACAGGCATCATCAAAGATTGATTCAATATTAAACATCCTAATCCCATACTGACGAATAATACATTGTACCAAATGTATTTCTCCATGCTGACATGCCATTGACATTACGGATATTATGTCATCCAAATGAGGATGAAATGTATCCAGCATCCACATTACAATATCAAATCTCCCCTTTCTGCAAAGATTCTGTATTATCGATTCTATATCAAGAAATGTATGGTCAAATTTGGTTAGTAAAAGTTTTAGCATGTTGTCGCTGTTGTATTCAATATGTCTTAATGCTTCTGTAATTGCAGAATTAAAATGAAAATGCTTTAGATCATAATGAACTATTAACCATTCTATTAATTCAATTGCATTGTGTCTGCACGCCATGTTGAATAATTCAATCATATTGTATTCTCCTATGTTAAGTGGATTCTTCAAACATAACTTAACTATATCGTAACAACCTCTTAAATTTCTTATAGCAAATATCATGATATGTCTAGATTGGAACATTTCTATGCCAAACGTATTTATCATTGATCTTACTAAGGAGATGTTATCAAATGTAAATGCACTGGTCATCATGGATTGAAGGTCAAATAACATAGGGTCAAAATGTTTTAACATCCAACTTAATTTGATACCTTCCGAATACTTCGTCACAATTTGAATTACTAATTCAATATCAAGCATCTCCATGTCAATATTTTCTAAGATCCATTCCACTAAATGCCAGCCCTTATGTTTAAGTGCCATTTTTAGTATGGTATGCATATCAAAACGATTGCAGCCAAATTTCTTTAACATCCATAACATGAGGTCGTCATGATCCTTTTGATCATTGCCGGCCCCAATTACTTCCCTGAACCAGCGGGAATGAATATAGTTGTTGCTAAACGAATATTCTATTACTGTATTGATATCGAAGTATCTCCAATCAAATATCTCCATTAAATATGTAATACCATCGACGTTATGATGTCTCATTTCTCTATTCATCAATGTTAATACATCTTTATCGGTACAACACCCAGATTCAACCAGCCGTTTTAATACCATTGTTCTATGGTGTTTAAAGTGTTTCGCATTTATCCATACTTGATAAAAGTCATTGATATCTATCGTTTTTAATGCCAACTGTAAGATAGCATTGTCTCTATTCAAACCAGCTATTTCTATGACCACTTTGAGATCAACATTTTCAATGCTATAAGTCTCAAGGAGATATTTGACCAAAATGAAACAATCTTTATCATTTATCTCTCGATAGGACCTCATAACATTGTGAAATAGAGTTTTTTCCATTAGAATTTTGTTCATTAGCTCTTTGACTTTGAAAGAATGATTGGTGCTAGTCAGTAAGACGTACATAATGTTGAAATGATTACAACTGTTTAAAAAATTGTACATTGCAGCATCTAGGTCAAACATTTTGTGTTCCAATTTGTCTAACAGCAATTTAACTATTTCAGTATGACCACGCTGACACACAGTAAGCATTAATGATTGCATATCGAAGACAGATGTACCAAAATGTTCACAGAACAATCTGACTATATTGGCTGCTCCCTCCTCGCAGGCAGTATCCATTGCTGATTGAATATCATAGGATTTACAGTCATATTGGTCAATTATGACAGAAATCAGCGAAACGTCGTCTAAAGCAACGCCTCTCTTCATTAATACGTTGACATCAATCAGTTCACAGTCTTTTACAGTCCCTACTAATAATTTAAGAGTATTCATTTGGATACTTTTAGTGTCAAACGATAATATAATTTGTTCATCTAGTTTTATGCGTTTCGTTTTTATGAAGTTCGATATTGCATTTAACCTTGTTAAATCGTTCGAGGCGCAAGACTTAAGCAGGGCATCTGTAAAGCAGCATGTGTATCTTTCTTTGACACATATGGTGTTATGCAGGTTCATGCTGATCAAATCTAATATATGTATAATTACATTTGTGTTGTCGATCAAATTTATTGAATATCGAAGCATAGCTTCCAAAAACGTAAACTGCACATGTTTATTCCGATGATCAAAATCATATTCCCTTGTCAACAGCCACCTCATACGTATATAGGAATCAAGCTTGCTGTTCTTGTAGGCTTTATATAACTCTTCTAGCATTGATTTGTCAGCATACCTAATTATTCTAGACGAACAAAGTGTTTTAATAAAGCCATTTGGATCAGGTGCCAGTTTTAGATATGTTACAAGTTGACTTGCTAGTTGCTTATAACTTTCTGAGTAGAATTTAAATGTAACCTCACCACTTTGAGGTTTATAATTTTCAAGGCATCCCAATTCCAGAAGACAATCTTTGTCTAGCAAAGGTATGACGAGTTCCGGATCAACGTCTTTGTAGGATAAAAGTACGCTTTCAAATATAGTTCTGTGCTGGAAGCAAACCGTTTTGTCTTCTTTCAACTTGAGATAACGTCCCATGAGTGACTCAACACAGTTTTTCATTTTAATAGTTGTAAGCTTTATACTAGACGGATCATATATTGATTCAATGACCTGCTTAACCTTCTCACAATTTATTTTGAAAGGGTCAAAGCAGTCTCCATTCAACATAATATAAACTAGAATGGCATATTCTAAGGCTTTATTGTCATTGTGCTTCCCTAATGTTCTAATGTTGGAGATTTCTTCGCACAACGTTTGAGTGGGATGTTTAAAAAATGCAACACCTTGCCTTGTAAACTTTCTGTTAGTTGCAAACAAATAACAAGATTCAGGAAACCCTAAAAGAGGACAAACATTTATTTCGGCAATGTCTCGTATTTGTTCCCTACTTAAATAAACAGGCACCTGCGGGTTTAATATTGCAATATCATCACTATTACTTTTTAGAGTATGTGATGTCGATTCCCATATGTTATTTTTCTTGCAATGGTTTAGAAGACATTTTTGTTTCCCGTCTGTTGTCATTTGTAGACGATCAGAACTTATATCTAAGAAATTGACATCTTTAAACATTCTATGACTATCCACTACGTCAGATAAGGCTAATTTGATGGTGTTCCGCATTGTTAATATTACATTAACCGTACCCCTTTGTATTGTATAGTAAATTATATCTAAAAGTTTTAAATCCTCATTCCCATCAAATATATTATTCGTTCGACCAAATACGTCATCAATCAATACAATTAATTTATCATCAGCATTTATTAGCTCACTCCACTCTGATCTCTTTGGCAACCAAATAGCAGAGTAGCCTTGGTTTTCTGTAGAGAACGTACGAAGTAGTTCAAGACTGTTTTGAGATTTACCTATTCCAGGTATTCCGGTCAATATTACAATTCCATTTTGTTTTAGTTTTTGTAAGCCTTCCGTTATTAAATTAGTCTTGACGAATGTCTCCTCTGTTATATGTGTCTGAATACAATTGTGGGCATCTTCTACAAATAAAAATAAAAATGCTTCGTTCTACCAATTATCAAAAGGATGAGAGTTGGGAACACATTAACCGGTTTAACCCTGCCACATTGTTGTGCCTGTCCAAAGTCAGGACCTGGATTTCTAACGTCATATGTCGTGGTCTTTTTTTGTTTTAATGAGTTGAAGAGATATTGGTGGAATTGTTGACCATCACTGTTTCAACATTCTTTTCATGATATTAATGAAGTTGTTTTTATTTTTTCACTATATCCAATCACAAAAGTGTTATTTGATGTTGCAAGTAAAATACTGATATATTTTCAACAAGGAAGGTCAGGCTGCAAGGAAAGTCAAACATCAAGGATGGTCAGAAAGCAGAGAATGTTTGACAATAATATAGTTCAGACAACAAGGATGGTCAGGCTGCAAGGAAAGTCAAACAGCAAGGATGGTCAGGCTGGAAGGCAAGTCAGACAGCAAGGATGGTCAGACTGCAAGGAAAGTCAGGCAGCAGAGAATGTCTGACAATAATGTAGGTCAGACAGCTAGAAAGGTTATACTACAAGAAAGGTCAGACAGCAAGGAAGGTCAGACAGCTAGGAAGGTCAGACAGTAAGGAAGGTCAGACTGCAAGGAAGGTCAGACTGCAAG
>MJUT01016320.1:100859-114440 GCA_002080005.1 Gigantidas platifrons | reverse complement strand
CCCCCTTACCTGGATAGGCGGGAAAATGGCTATGTAGTAGATCCCCCCTTGGCAAATAGGGGGGAAAATGACTATATAGTAGACCCCCCTGGAAAATATGGGGGGAATGGCTATATAGTAGTTCCCTCCCCCCAAATATATATCTCATTTATTATAAATAAGTTATAATTTAATTTTAATGTATAAACAATTTATTTGAAAAAAATGAAAAGAAACTAATTATTTACATAGTATAGAGACAACAACTCAACCAAACAGTGATTTTTTTTTTAAATAATAAAGTCACCAAATATTAAGTAAACCATATAAATAGAAAATAGTACATACAAATGTTATGATAATTATATCCGGATTTGTGTTTAGCTAATAAAGGGTTCATTGTAATTCTTCCAAGAACTACCCTTTATAAAAGTGTTCGTTATTCTTTCACAAATAACTTGAATTTAAATAAGAAATTCTACACCATATGATTCATAGAAAATAGTACATACAAATGTTATGATAATTATATCCGGATTTGTGTTTAGCTAATAAAGGGTTCATTGTAATTCTTCCAAGAACTACCCTTTATAAAAGTGTTCGTTATTCTTTCACAAATAACTTGAATTTAAATAAGAAATTCTACACCATATGATTCATTAGAGATGGATAATATTTCAGTAGATATATATGTAATAGAAATGGTAAAAATAACCCTATTAGTTCTCTTCACACATCTAATCAGCACGACAGTAGTAATAGGACCCTCCCTTCTCCTTTCATTAATTTTAAATGACCACCCTTTGATTCTGCTCCAGAGACATTCCTCTAATTTAAAGAGCAATATTCCAAAATATGCCACGCATTTCTTTTCTGATTATTATATATTAAGTTAATTTCATATCATGAAAAGGATTAATAATATGAGGGCAAGCTGACACTTCTGTTATTGAGCTCAGGAATACCAAGCTAATGTACATATTGCAGAATAATGAAGTCCTAAATATAGTATAATACTATTATCTCAACTACATCCCCGTGAAACAGCTTTATTCATAATATACAACAAATTTTTATTTTTCTCTTTAAACTGTCGAAACATAACAATTATTTAACTGTAAAATTCATAAATAAAATTCACCCCCCTTTTTTCTTGTTTAAATCAATGATCAACAATATTCCAGAATCAAACTAATGAATAAATATAACATAGATTTCTTTTACATGAATTTTACATTGTCAAGATTCTATATTTATAAACTATTGACCTGAGTAACCTTGCTAAACCATGCGGAGTCAGTGTGTTTTAAATCGGTCATCCAATCAGGACGCTCATTATTGTCCAAGATAAAAATACATCGCTAAAATTACCTGTGGATGTTTCTCCTTTTCCACTCGTAAATTTACATAGAAATCGGAGATATTTCGTCATAAAACTTTCACACATGGTTTTGTCTATCATATTTCTTGAAGACAAACATAAAATTGTATTGCATTTATCAATATTGTATGAGTATCAACAGTTTTTTCAACACCGTATCTGTTCACGTGACTACACATGCTACTCACAGTGACCCACATTAGTACGTCTGAGCAGTCTTTTGTATATATGGTATATAATAACGGTAGGAAAGTTAAAACACACACAAGCCAAGGTATTGAAAACAAATTGTTTGAAATCCATATACAAAGGATTGTTACCAAAACAACACATTAAATACAAAACAAAGTAACTAATCCAATCAAGCTACATATACATGTTTGAAACGCATGCCTCGCTGACCACATTGTGAAAAACAAATGTACAAAGCCAACAAAAGAATTTTGAGAAGTCTCAGCATTGATAACAATGGCTTGATGTGACCTTATAGCTTAATATTTAATTTAAGTTTAAGTTTAAGTTTATTAGTAGCTCAGGCATACAGGTATGCAACAAGAGTACAATGTATAAATAAATGAACATAAACATACATATAAAGGCAGACTGAGAACATACAAATGTAATATTACTAGAGATAGAGCATGCACTATAGGAGATAACAATTTACATATAATCTATAAGATTTTTTTCAAATTATTGACAAACCTTGCTAAATTTTTTAAAACCCTTATATTACAATAAAACAAATGCCCTTTCATTTTTTCAGTACTAGGACGCCGATAGTAATATTCGGGAATAAATTTTTGTCGTAACCTAACAATGTCTTGGTATTCACAAATGTATAAGTAGTGGTATTCATCACCCACTTGGTTACAGTTACATAAATTGCATATTCTATCAGATCGCTGAGTACCATGCCATCTACCAGTTTCAATGGGTATTCTTAAATTTGAAGTACGTAGCCTACATATATTTATACGCTCTTCAGGCAGTAATTTTAACAAATAATTTTCTAAGTAAAAATAGGTTTTAAAGATTGAATAGAATTCGCCTCTTGACGAATTAACCATGTCACTGTGCCAAGACTGATAGAACTGATCTCGTAATAATTGTTTAACATAATTCTTTATAATCTTTATGTCTAAGGGGATTTGATTTTCCCATATATAACTCAATCCACAATCATCAAAAACACTTTTGATGTAGGATACCCATTTAAACTTATAAATACCACTAGTATGTAATTTGAACAAAATTTTATACATAGTGTTACACAGCTTGCTGTCATTCAAATTAAGTTTTGACCAAAAGCACAACATTCTAATTTTTATTTCAATTTCTAGAGAATGTCGACCTAGCTCTCCATAAACCATATAATTGGGAGTACTAGATTTCATTTTGAGTATTTTCTTACAAAATTGCAACTGAACCCTTTCGGTAAGTTTTTTGTCCTCAAACCCCCACACTTCACTACCATAAAGAAGGACAGGAACTACAAGCGTGTCAAAAAGTTTTAACTGTAGATCAATAGACAAGTTTAAATGTCTTGATTTAGTATAAAGGGCATATAGAGACCTTTTAGCTTGGTCAACCAGCTTTTTCCTAGCAACAGTAAAATTACCGTTGTAATTCATTACTAATCCGAGATAAGAATAAAAATCCACAATTTCTAGGGTATCTTCCCCTAATTTAAAACATTTATTCTTTATTTTCCTCTTTGCAAATATCATAATTTTTGTTTTACTTGTATCGACTTTCAATTTCCATTCAGAGCAGTAATTGTCAAAAACATCAAGTGCAGACTGTAACCCCTCTGGTGATTCAGACATTAATATGGTATCATCGGCATAAAAAAGCAAAAATAATCGAACAAAAATTTGTAATTCATTTGTACATATATCAGACAGTGTCTCTAAAGATGGCACAGCATTTTGTGAAAAATAATTCTCCAAGTCATTTAAGTAGAAGGAGAACAAAAAAGGGGACAAATTTTCACCTTGTCTGACCCTACTTCACATGCAAAGAAATCTGAAAAAGAATCATTACAGCTAATACATGATTTAATTCCATGGTACATGTTTTGAATAACAGTAAATATTTTACCCTTAATATTAGAGTTCTGCATTTTTTTCCATAACCCCACCCTCCAAACCATATCAAATGCTTTCCTAAAATCAATAAAGGAGCAGTATAATTTTTTCCCACTGGCTAGATATAAAGAAATAAGTGCATGTAAAATAAAAATATTATCCATTGTCGAATATCCTTTTCGAAATCCTGCCTGTGCAGCTGTAATTAATTCAACTTCATCCGACAATTTATTTAAACGATTATTCAAAATTCCAGTAAAAACTTTGCCCAAGTTCGAAACTAAAGTTATAGCTCTGTAATTGTCGGGATCTTTAGGATTCCCCTTATTTTTGTAAATCGGTTTTACTATTCCTGTCAGCCACGATTCGGGTATATTACCACTATTTAATATTAAATTAAACAATTTAAAATATACTGGTAATAAAAGATCTAAAGTAGATTTTAGATGCTCATTTGCAATGTCATCAATTCCACTAGCTTTATTGTTTTTCAATCTCTTCACAGAATTGACAATTTCCTCTTCAGTTATAGTACTATTTAGGATTTCATCAAAAATGTCAAGTGATTGGTCATCAATATTAAAATCATCTGTATCATCCTCATCATTAGCAAGATCAGGATTATTGGAATTCAGTTCTTTGAAATATTGAAAAAACTTTTCCACGTCGATATTATCAGACGATTTAGAATTTATACCTTCTCACGACATTTTTGAGAGTATTTTCCAGAATGACTTGGAATCGTTTTGAGACATTTTCCGCATTTCATGTTCCATTTCATTCTGGTAGTTTTTAAAACTTTTATTAAGAATATTTTTATATTCTTTGCTATGATCATTCATTAGTTTTTTAGTGAATACTGCATTTTGAAAAAAAAAATTGTCAAGTAGATTATGTCCTGTAAATTAGAATTCTTGTATTTTTGGTTATCTTTTTAGGTGAATTTGAAGTTATTTAGATTTTACTAAATATTTATGGGTTAAAAAGTACACCTTTGGACCCCTTGTGTGTTATTTTGCATCCTATGTAACAATGCAATACTACTTTAGACTTTAATAAGCATGTAACTAAAAGTCCCGTTGATTATAAATGTATCGACATTTCGTACCCCCTTTTACACAAATTTTCTAATTTCTATTCACGTAGTCATTTCTGGTCTCTAGGAAGTTGCTATTCGTGAGAAAACTGATATTCCATGCAGAAAAAAAAGTAATCAACGGAGTAAACTAGTTGGTACTAGAGATGTCCTTTATTATCTGCGACAGCAATTGTCGTGGTTCCGTGAGAATGAATCTATATTTTATTGTCACAGAAAATAAAGACAAATGAACAAGACACAAGTAGTAAACTTATGAAGTTTTCTGCAAAAATTGAAGATAACCATAACAGGACAAAACATATATTGCCTAGAATATACTTATAAAAAACACAATTACCAAAGCGTATGCATGTATATATATATATATATACATGCAAGTTCGTTGTCGTCTGGGGGGCACGGGTGGCTCAATGAGTTAGGTCGCTGGATCTAACAACTCATACAAGCCTATCACCAATACGGCGTGGGTTCGCGCCCGGCTTTGTAAGTTACAAAAAAGGATGCACTCGACTCGCAACCGCAAGTGATAAAGTTTACCAGTTGCTTGCCCATGGTCGGTGGTTCTCTCCGGGTACTCCGGCTTCCTCCACCACTAAAACTGGTCGCCATGATATAGCTGAAATATTGTTTAAAGTGGCGTTAAACACCAAAAATCAATCAATCAATCAATCGTTGTCGTCTGATGCAAGATAAGGATGTATATACAATATATAAATTTACTGGACAAATCTTGAATTGTAAGACATCACATATGATACATGTACATGTATCTTTGTTTGAGTAGAAAATACTATTTTAAATATGCCGTTTTGGCAATAAAAAAGTGGCAAGAAAGGTGCTCGTCAACTGATGGAGCTTTTATTGGAATCAATGTCCCGTCAACAGCCCCGATAAGCAGGGGAAATTCCTTAATGTCATAAAAGTCGTATTTCAATCTTTGCTGCTCTTCTGCTGACATAGGAAACTACACATACTTTGACAAGTTATGCGAAGATTAACACAGCACGAAACAGTCATTTTGCTTACCCTATGAGCGTCCCCAATAACACTCATGTAACTACCGCTAGCGTATTACCTTAACGCTATCATAACTTGAACAGAAACGGGTATTGAATGCGATCGGTTAGTTTATTAAATCTTTAAAGGTCTTGTTCCAGATCCTGACAAATGCTATATATACTTTCTCTGTCGAGTCTGTAGTTTTTCATGATAGATTCGTCACTGAGGTAGTCCAATTGGTTATTTCTGTCACGAAATAAACGCCTCGGAATATCATCAGCTCGATTTCTCTGCCTGAGAATGTGAAGCATCAGTGCCATTTTGAAGAGATGGTTAGCCCTAAGTGTGGTCTGACCCATACTTAAAGTTACAATTATCTTTGGATACTAAGATGTTGTCTTGTTACACTTGTAAATAGTCAAGATCAAGCTAAATGTTCTTTAAGGGTGTCTTAAAATTTACGAAGGCTTCCAGTTACAGAAACAGTTTAAGACTAAACAAAGAGATGCATTAAGATTAAATCGTAGACATTTCGTAGACATGCCTGTTTAAGGCCTGTCAATCATATTAAGATTGTTTCTTGTTACACTCTTATATGCTAAGAATACCTTTAGATCATCTTAAGGCTTAAGATAGCTTCTTGTTACCGGCCCCTGGTTTATATTACACCACTGATTGATAGAAAAGCTCCTCCTTGTTATTTAGATAAAAACAGATTTGACCATGTGCTTGTGTTTACATATATAAATTAGCTAATTACACATTAATTGGATAATATACTGACATTTCTTTGATGTAATATGTTAGTATACATATATATCTATTGAAAAATGCAAGAAAAGCAAATTTGATTAAAAAAGCCATTTTGCCTCTGGTGCTACCTTAATTGTGTACATTGCAGAAATAAATCGACTTTGGTAAATAATTTGGTCTTATCTGGAAAAAAAGGGGGGGGGGGGTAAAGCGTATTTTGTTCTTCAATTCCATCACTACAACTCCCTGACATAATTTAAAAAAAATGATCCCCTATGGCAGTTCAATCAGATGGACGAAATTGTATTGGAGAAACAGGAAAACGACGAATCGATCATCAGTCACGTTCATCTGCAATAGATTATATATTTATTTGCATAGCTACGAAATTCTTCTTACTTCAAAGTATTATATTTGAACTAAGAAATTTGCATTTGTTTATTGCGTTATAAATTCATGTACTTTTCAAAACTAACAAGCAAGAAAAAAGTCATTCCTGTCGTCGAAACATACTCTTACACCTATTTTTCCTGAACATTTTTACTCTCATAGTAAACATTCAGATTTTTTTAATAGTGGCCAAAAACGTGGTGGCAAACATAGTTTTGCCCCCCCCCCTCCCCACCCTCACACTGTTGACTACGCAATTGTCACTTCTCACCTCTCTATCCTTTTTTATCTGTTAAACCAATTATCTCTCAGTTATATAAACTTCTACAGCCACCACAAATGTAACTTGATCAGTTTCAAATTAAATAAAGTCATCTGAATGAACTATAAATTACTACACTAGTCTTTCTGAATAAAAATAGAAATCTAATATATATATGACACAGGCGCGTTTAATAGTGTAGTGTATGGGGGTTGTTTTTGTTTTTGTTTTTTTTTTTGTATTAAACGTGCGCCTGATTTATATGATGATGCTATATATATACATAAGAAAAGATATATAAGAAAATTGTTTATTAAAGTTTCACATCATCATCATAATAAAAATATATACATATAAAACAATCAATATCCAACCATTAATAAACACACTCTAATTACTAGTATGATTTTTTAAAGATTTTTTTTATTGCAGTTTTTGAAAGTTCATATATATATAAATGTTTTAAAAAAAATCCTACTGTCATTATCTTGCATCATTAAGGAGTAAATTGATTATTAAATTATGTAAGCAAAAGCATGTGGTAAAATTAGTTCATTTTATATTTTTTATATCTACAATTATATATGGGATGGTCTCCTGTTTGGAACTTTAGGCATTTTTTAAAGATTTTTTTACTCAAAACAAAAGATATATGTAGATTGTAGGACAAACTTTGATTTCTCAAAAAGTCTGTTATGGAAGAGTCTATTTTCAGAAGGGGTGTAATAATTTTACTTTTTATTTATACTATTGCATAAAATGAAGAAACATGAATTAATAACATCCTCTTGGTAAAAAAAGATGGATCGTTTATTTTGATGTTATTATATGGTCTTGTTAATGATCACAAAATGTAACTTGTCACCCCTGTGTTTGTTTTATCTGGAATGAGGAGGAGCTTGTCCATATTAACTTGCTAGCTTCCAGATGTGGGTCAGACCTGTGACGTCAAACTGCCGCCAAAATGCCAAAGAAGTGCTGTTTAGGGATGGACAGTGCACAAATAATGCAAAAATGATAGCTTTAAGTGAATTAACACACAAACTGTGTGGTTCCTCTGATCAATTAAAGATGTAAGGTCACTTCTGAGGTGTTCCCAGTGGGATTTGAAGGTTTATTGCATATTGACAGGGGCCAGAAGTGGGATATATAGTTTTGTGGCAATTTTGCATGTTTAATTTACATGAAAATTATGAATTTAAATGAAAATTAGCACCTTTATGGGTGCCCCTAAGGACTTGAATTTGATATATAAATGTTGAGAGTGATATCTTCTACAAAACCGTGTCCCAGTTTTTGGATAATTTGTTTCTTAAGAAATTTATGGTTCTTGAAAGAACAAAGGGGAAACAAGATGTTGGCATCCAACAGATGAAATAGTTTATTTGGGATATTAAATTGTCATTACTCCGACACTCAATACTCCGACAGTCATTACTTCGACACTCAATACTCCGACAGTCATTACTCCGATACTTATTACTCCGACAATCATTACTCCGACTCTTAATACTTCGACAGTGACCGATAGTCTTTGCAATTCTGGCGCTTTTAGCAATCCAAATGCAGTACGGGATTGCCCATTTAACTTGAAATGGGCATGGTTTTTATCCCGGAGTCGGAAGGTTTTTTTTTCGTATGCAGCACTATTGCTTTTAAAGCTTTTCAGCGCGGCCCAACAAAATATTTTTTACAAAAGAAAATATTATTTCATGTAGATCTAATAAAAAAGCTTTCTCTGATAAGTTTATTTCCTCGATTCCCGTCATATTTTCCTCAAAATTCAGGATAGCAAAAATACATGGCCTACCTTTTCAAGTTATCAAGTCGTCTCATAGTTGAGCGACACCTACCTACCATTGAATCAGATGCGTACTGAATTGGGTTTGTCGAAGAGACCCATACTACCCGCGACCAATACTGCGGGTGCATTGCAACAGTTTCAGACAGAAATTGCTTCACTCGCATTCGGTCGAACTCATTGGGCTCGTAATTTTGTGTGTTTTCCCCTTTAGATTGTTGTCTGTAGTCCCCGGGTTTGTATATAAAAGGTCAAGATTGGATTTGGTTTTTTGTTGTTGTTGTTATTTTCCTTCACTTCTTTATTGACTCCGCACAGGACACTTGTAAACACACATAAAATTAACAAATGTGCCAAGTTTGGTAATATTCTGTTGGGTGTTTCTCGAGAAGATGATGAAAATATTGTTTCCCATAGAGTTTCAATAAAATGTTTACCTTCACAAGTGGTCATTTTCAAATTCGTAAATGGCCCAAAAACTATCAAAACTTGTTAAGGACCTTCATAGAAACATTCACACCAAATTTCATTCAAATCCGTATAGTGGTTCTCAAGAAGAAGATTCCTGAAAATGGACCAATCAGAATCTCATGACAGCCATGTTTTAGACAAATCCGAAACAAAGTAACACAACTTAAATAAGACCTTTGGAACAACTGTGCCAAGTTTAGTGAAAACACTGAAAACATAGTTCATCTAAATTTTCGACTATATCTTTTATTTTCGTCAATGAAATAAATATAATGATCAATTGCACGTCATGAATATTGAATATATGATCACTCATGCCGAAGCGCATTCGTGCGCGTAGAAAGTTCCGCACACTCGTTTAATCTGATGCGTTTTGCGGCACTCGTGATCATATTTTCAATATCCACTCCGTGCAATTATCCTATAGTTGTTTGGAGTTGCGATTAGATAGGATATGATGATACAGTCCGGGGTGCATGGTCGGAGTATTAATGGGTGTCGGAGTAATGACTGTCGGAGTTATGAGTGTCGGAGAAATAACTGTCGGAGTTATGACTGTCGGAGTAATGAGACGACCCCGTTTATTTAAGGATTTGAAACATATATCAAAAATCTGAGACACGATTTTGTAGCTTGTGTATAAAGGGCTGAAAACAAAATTTAAGTGGGTGTTGACATGAATGTGCTACTAGTATTTTTATCCAAACTGATACAGTGCATTTTTTGTATTTTATTAGCCATAACTTTCTTTTTATTATTATTAACTGCATATTATATAAATTAATTTAAATAGATAAAGTCACTTTTTAGCTACAAGATGAATCTTGAATTTTAAAAATCCATCAAGTACTTGCTGAGATATGAACCTTCAAAGACTCTTGATTGGAGTGAAAAAAAACAGACTGTTGTGCTACCTTAATACGAGACAATATTAACGAATTAAAAAATCTATAAATATTTACTTATTTTATTTTAAAATTACCTAAAATATTTACTTAATAAGTGTGTTAAAATATTAAAAGATCAGTGAAATATTTCTTTGTTTTGCAATCTTTGTTTCAATCATACGAATGTGCAATGCTATACATATATCACAATTATTATCAGGAAAACCCCTCACTTTCAATGCAGATGTTATGACACAGAGGTCACATTGAGATGATGACAGCTTTATCAGCATTTTATAATTGGACAAAGAGGGGGCAAGATAAGAGATTTCTCTCTCAACTAGCTTGTTTCATAGACTGTCTTTGTAAATAACTTAACATTTCAATAAACTTGGCAGAAGTGTATAATAATATCTTCGAATGTAATAAGATATCTCCAGATGAAATGATGGAATTGACAAAAACTTGAACTCTAGCTACACGATAATGATATTTTATCATATATACATATATTTATAATTGTTAATATTATTGTTTATGAATCACTGTAATGACTTTGCCCCTTGTGGACCCTCTATTGGACAATAACATTCTTCTTAATTCTTCTTCTTCTTACATATATTCCATTCGGACCCCCAAAATAAATAACCATTTGAAAAAGCATAATGTACTACATTGCATATTTCAACATTCTCAACTGCAATGGACTAGTGCAGTTTATAAACAAACAAACCTACCTGTTGTTTTCAATTATTTATTATTGATTTTAGTTTGTTTGTTCCTTTATTTCAGTTTATGAATGAACTTATTTCATATAATGAAAAGGTTTTTTCCCCTTCTAGTTTGTTCTGTATGAAATTATGCTAAAATACATTTCATTGGCCATTAACAATTCTTAATTTAAAAGCTTTCTCTTGATTGGTTGCTTTAGATATTGAATTTCGAATCTCGATTTTCGAATTTCAGACATTGAATCTCGAATTTCGAATCTTGAATCTCGAATGATCCTTCTGGGCTTTCGTAAAATACTGTTTAAAAAACGTATCAAATTCAGTGCGCTTCACGCATGCTCGAAGTCTAAAGATTAAAAAGCCAAATAGAACATCAATCCTGCATTATAGAGAAGAACTTTAAATGTCAATAATAATTACAGTATTTAGGATATGTAAATTTCAATAATAAATACATGTATATAAACAATAAACCATGACAATACCGAAACAATAGAAAATTACACCGTAGTGAAGCGCTCGTGACACAT
The DNA here is from genome assembly GCA_002080005.1 of Gigantidas platifrons. Lineage (NCBI taxonomy): Eukaryota > Metazoa > Mollusca > Bivalvia > Mytilida > Modiolidae > Gigantidas > Gigantidas platifrons. The sequence goes on along the minus strand of MJUT01016320.1, from coordinate 103,067 downwards.
CCCCCCCTTTTTAAAACTTTTTGTTTACATATTTATTTTCAATAAATCTTCTATATTATTTCATCTCTCTTTCCTTAATTTAACTTGTTCGTGTGCATATTCATACAATCTTATGCAGGTCATCCAAGGAAAATTTTGCAAGGCGGAACAAAACTGCTTCAAAATGGGACCCCGATAATTTGAGGTCCAAGAAAACCATCGGTAAAGTTTCATAAGTCTAAGTGAATGTTACATTATCATTTTTCTAAATAAGTTAAAAAAATAGTTGAAAATACCCCCCCCCCCAAGTGAAAAACCAAAATTAAACGACTATATATATGGCCAAGGGTATGGACCCTTCAGAGATAACCAGGGGAGGATCCAGGGGGGCACCCGGCGCCCTCTCCGCCTATAATTGGAAAAAAATATGATTTTTTTGCGTAAAATCGTGATTTTTCACACGAAATACCCCAAAAATGTTCGCGCCTCCCTCTGCTTGGCACGATTTTTTAAAGTGCGCCCCCTAACCTGGAATCCTGGATCCACCCCTGATAACGGGCCCATCTTGACTCTCTTGGCCTCGAACCGATATACGGGCTGTAACGTTATCAGGTATACATAATTTGGGTGAAAGCCCTAAAGCTTTAACTGGACCAATTTTCTTGAATATTTGTTTGAATTTGTACTTGTAGGACGGAATTTTCAATCATTTAAATGACGAATTATTAAGCTTCTTTAATACAATGATCATCTCAGAGTGACGACCATGCGGTTTTCGGGGGGGGTGGGTCCAATTAAATATTTCCGTCTTCTTCGGCGTTAAATTATTTTTTTCGACCGAACCCAGTGCAGATGTAGCAGGCAATTTCATCTGGACTGAAAAGACTGTCTTGGATAGATGAGCGGGTCAGTACAATAGACCAATGGCAGGGCTATGTACTCTGGATCTAGACAATATATTCGGACATTTTCTTTTTGAATTCTCAAACGTAAATATAATCAAGTTTAATTTGACGAAAGTATATTTAATATATGCATAACTAAATCACATAAGAATCTTGCAACGCCAGTCTAACGTCGAATCTAACTTTCACAAGGCACGAAACTTGACTTGGCGAATATTTCTTATAAAGAACAGTTTTTTTTATTGTCCCTGAATAGCTATTAAATATACTTAACCTGACGTCGGACTAACGTTCACGTTTCAAGGCTCCACTTTTCATTTTTTGGTATCCAGGGAGAAAAAGAAAATTGTGGGAGAAACTTTTAAGCAATGTTTAACACATACCTCATTAACTGGTGATGTGAAAATATAACTGCGAACCCCTGTGATCTTCGCATGGGCTTTTTTATTTGACAATGACCAAATACCTACACGTACCCATGATTCAATAATAAACACCCATGGCCATTTTGAATTTTATGTACTCTTTTTAAAATATCCAAGTTTGTTTGACGTGGAGTTAAAATAAAATTAAAAATAGACATTTCGTAAGAAAATAAATAATATTATATTAGTTTTTCTATTAACTATAAAAAAAAAAGAAAAAAAACAACCAGAAAGTAATTACAACACTTACAATGTTCATGCTAAGTGGTGGTTAAGATGACTTTTCAATTATTTTACCGACCAGGAAATTATTTCATTATTGCGCATGTCTGCAAAGGTGTGATGAGAATTATAAAAAAATGTAATTAAATTACAGAAATACTGTTTAAAAAACGTATCAAATTCAGTGCGCTTCACGCATGCTCGAAGTCTAAAGATTAAAAAGCCAAATAGAACATCAATCCTGCATTATAGAGAAGAACTTTAAATGTCAATAATAATTACAGTATTTAGGATATGTAAATTTCAATAATAAATACATGTATATAAACAATAAACCATGACAATACCGAAACAATAGAAAATTACACCGTAGTGAAGCGCTCGTGACACATCCCCCCCTTTTTAAAACTTTTTGTTTACATATTTATTTTCAATAAATCTTCTATATTATTTCATCTCTCTTTCCTTAATTTAACTTGTTCGTGTGCATATTCATACAATCTTATGCAGGTCATCCAAGGAAAATTTTGCAAGGCGGAACAAAACTGCTTCAAAATGGGACCCCGATAATTTGAGGTCCAAGAAAACCATCGGTAAAGTTTCATAAGTCTAAGTGAATGTTACATTATCATTTTTCTAAATAAGTTAAAAAAATAGTTGAAAATACCCCCCCCCCC